>MASP02000795.1:0-47276 GCA_001693025.2 Colletotrichum lindemuthianum | reverse complement strand
TTTAGTAATATTACTTATATTTAAATATTTTTATAAGATACTATTTAGCTACTTCTTAAAGAGTATTAATAACTGATAATTAGTAATAGAGATCTTCTTTACTGGAAATCTATATTATTAATTTCCTAATAAGATATTAGAAGAAAGCTTTAGGAATTAAAAGCTTAATATTATATTAGTAGTAATAAATTTCCTAAATAGCTATAACTATAGATAATTAAATTTATAGTAATTATTTATAGTAATTAAGAATAAACTTACTACTAGGATAGTATCTATATAGCTTTTACTGGATAGACTTTCTGGCTGAAATCTTTCTAGGTAAGGTCTTCTAAGCTACTGGGGCTTTCTGAGTAGTAAGATCCTTATTAGTAGTTAAAGTAGCTGAGGTTAAGATTTTTGCTGCAGTCTGTTTAGCTGCAGTAGTAGTATTATATTTATATTTTTTTTTAGTAAACTATCTGTAAGTAATATTTAATTAGTTAAATTAAAATAAGAATAATAAGTAAATTTATACTACTGAGTGGTAATATTAGTAGTATTATTATTATGAGGTTTATATATTAATATATTAAGTAGAAGTAGTGAATATTTTTTATAACTATCTTAAAAGGGAAGGAGCGAATTAGTAAATATTAAAATATTAATATCTTAGCTATTTCAAAGAATAAAAATATAAGATTAATATTATTTAAATTATATAATCTTTTAATATATATAAATATACTTTATAATAAATTTCGGAATATAATTTAAATTATTACTTTTTTTTCAGGAAGGAGTATTTACATATAGACTATACTATAGATATTTATTTCTAATCTTTTTATTTTTTATTTCTCTAGATTATTCACCTAATAAAAATAATAATAATAATAATAATATTAGTGGGATAGTAAGGAATACTTTACTACTTTTTTATTTAATAAGATACTAAAAGAATTTCCTTTACTAATAAGTTAGTATATAGAAACTTTAAGATATTATTATCTTTAGGTTATAGTAAGTTACTTAAGTTCCTAATGATTTTATAGTAATTAATTATATTAATTAGAATATAGGCTACCTTGTAGGCTCTAGCGTAGGATAGAAAAGAAAGGTGAATAATAACTACTTACAGAATAAGTATATGAAAAAGGCTAGAGCCTGCCTGGAGACTATAACTGATAAGGAGAAGTATTTAGAGTAAGTTAAAAAGTCACTAAAAGCCTAGGAAAGCTGGAAGATAAAAGCTTTTCTTTAGAGTATTAAATATATTAATATATTCTAGTTAGCTTATCTTAATATGGAAAATCAGGTTCGTAATAATATTTATTCAGCTGCGTAAGTTTTTACTACTAAGAAAGAATTTAGAATATTTACTTATTTAAAATAGTATATAGAAAAATATCTATTCTTTACAGATTATAGTATAGTATAGTATTAACTATACTCCTTCTGGTACTTAATCTGCTGGGGTTTAGCGTAATAAGAAAAACCTACTAATTAGTTTTAATAATAGTAATAACACTTAGGAAGATATTAAATTTAGGAACCTATTAATATAGATAGAAGAGACTTTTATTAATATAGATACTTATAATAATTATAAGATTAGCTAATAAGCTAAAGAAGTCTAGAGTATTAAGTATGAGACTCAGAAGATTATAGAGTAGTATAAGTAGGTAAGTACTAACTGATTACTATAATTAATTACTATAAATACTAATAAATTATAGTTAAATAAAAATAGGAAGTTCCAGTATTTCTGAAGAGTCTAGCTTATAGTATTTAAGTAGCTTTATATAAAGTTTTAACTTTAGCGTAACTACCCTAATCTTATATTAGAGATTATTAAAAAAAGCTTTATAAAGAATAGATAAGTTAATAGCTTAGTATTCCTTATAAAGGAGGAGTTTCTACTTTACTATATACTTATAAAATACTGAAAGACTATTAGTATACTAGTAAAGTCTCTATCCTTAAACTATAAGGTAAAGAAGTAAGTAATATTAAAATATTATAGAATATTTACTAATTATTTTAGGTTTTTTAAGCTTAAGTATTATTCTACTCTTAATATTCCTAGTTATCTCTATATAACTTATAGTTACTATTATATTATTAACTATAAGCTTACTCTTCTAGATATAGTTTAAGAGGTTTATAGTAGTAAGCTGAAGTTAGATTAGATTATCCTTCCTGGTTTTACTTCCTTATAGTAGGATATTAATCTTATTAAGATTAACTAATTTACTGAGGAGATAGAGAAAAGCTTTAAGGGAAATATAGAATATATCCCACTCTACTTATACCTCTAAATTCTATCTTAAATATTCCCTATATCTTAGGATAAATATTAGTAGGAAGCCTAAAGCTTAATAGCTAAGCTAGACTTTACTTTTATTGAGGAGATTATAGAGGAGATAGAATAGGGAAAATAAGTTAGGAATAATTATTTTATAGTAATTAATTATAATAATTAGTAGAAATCTCGATTTTTGATTAAACTAAAAACCCTAAGTATTCTTTGATAGTTCTTTTAATAAATTAAAATCCTTCTTCAGTAAAGTAACTTATTTCATATAAATTATATAGAAATTTATATCTAGATAAATTAGTAAATACTTTATTTCCTTAAAAATATACTTACTTAGGAATAATATAGTAAAGTAATCTTTAGTAACCTCTTATAATATATAAAGTATAGTAGATTAGATTTTAAACTCCTTTTAAGTATAATTTAGTAGAGACTATATAATCTTACGTACAAGCTACCTAAATAATACTTTTAGAATAAGGAAGTTAGTTATTTTTTGAAGTTTCCTAATCTTATATAGAGTATAAACTAACTTATTAGATAAAGTTAATATAATAGTAACTAGGTATTTTTACTTTCTGGACGCTATTATTTTTTCTTCTTAGGTAGTATAATAATTACTAGCTTCTTATAGGCTATTTTTAGTTTATCTAGTAGTTTTAGTAGATACTCTAAATCTGTCTATATAGCTACTTTTATAGTAAACTTAGTTTAGTTTATATTTAACTTTTATCTGAAGGGAGGAAGTTTGGAGCTAGAGGGAGTAGTCTAACTAGATAAATAGATATTTATATATCTAAATATTAGTATATCTCTAACTTCTACTGAAGGTAATAATAGAATTTCTAGAGATATAATATTAATTTAATAATAATAATAAATATAAATGTGAGAATAAATTTAATAATTATTAGAATAGGTTTTTTTTATGGAAGTTATAATTTAATAAATATAAGGTTTATAGTAAAGTATCTAACTATAAATAATTATTAAATATAACCTTATAATACTTTAAAACCTAATCTATACCTTATATTCTATATTTAACTTAATTAATATAAATATTATAGTAATTACTATTTTATAATTCTGATAGAATATTAAAAAACTATCTCTACTATTTCTAAGATATTATAACCTCTACTTAATGTTAACCTGGAGGATAATTTAGATTCTCTATATACTACTAATCTTTATATTCACTATAATTTTATTATTCTTATAGTAAACCTCCTCAGTTAGTTTAACATTTTTTAGTAAACTCTCTAATAATATAAATTTTAAGTTATAGATAGTTAATATCTACTATAAAGTAAGAAATCTCTTAAGGAATATCTTAACTAAATAGAAATATTCTAATCTAGTATTAAAATACCAATTTAGAATAAGTTTAATTATATATTCTCTTAAACTACTGGGTAACTAGTAATGTTATATAAGTAATACTATAAAATACTAGTCTATCCTCATATTAAATTAAGTGGTATAAATGCTATATTAAAGTATTCTAAGATTTATACTCTGAAACTATATAATTAAACTCAGTTAGATAATTCACTTATTAGTAGAGTAATTATAAGTAATCCTTTTTAGTATTTATAGTAATTATTTATAGAAATCGAATTTAGATTTTATCTAGTAATTATATAGATACCTTATAATAAACTTTTATCTACCTAGTAATAGAGGCTAATCTATTATTAAATATTATTTATAATTGCTTCTTTAAGTAGTTTTGCTAACTTTTATAATTTAGCTATAATCCACTAAGCTAACTAATATTATCTAAATAGCTATCAGCTGAGACCCTAAGGATTTAGTTATTATTTCTCAGTTTATTTCCTAAGAATAGGAAAGTCTTACTTATAATTAATATCTAGAGTATTCCTAGCCTTAAATATTCTCTCCTTAAGGTTCTCTGCTATTTTATTAATAAGAACTGGAATTTATAATAAGTTATTATTAGTGCTACTAATATATCTGGAGGGTATATCTAGATATAGTAAACTAAAGTAATAATTTAGCTTTTTTAATACTTTTAAGAGAAAACTAATTAATAGCTATATTTTTAAATAGTTTCAGTAGATAATATTTTATCTTTCAACCTTAAGCTCCTTACTGAAGAATATAGTTATTACTTTAAGACTATAATTCCTAATATCTATTATATTAAATATTTTACCTATATTTTTAACTTTATTATCTATAAGATATACTATATAGTTAAAATATCTTAATCTGGAGCTTCTGAGAATAAGATACTTAGTATTAAACTAAAGGATATAGATAGTAAGTATAATAATATGTAGGTAATTTTCTATTAAAACTATTTAAAATACTAATATTCTATTATAGAAATTCTTTAGATTTTAAGGATTAGGATTAAGATTAATAGGATAAAGAAAGTATTCTAGAGTATAATAACTAATAAGCTACTAATTCTACAGATTATAAACTATAAAAATAACTTAACTAAGTAATTTTATAAAGTAAGAATTATATAAATANNTTATAGTAATTATTTATAGTAATATTAAGTTAATAAATAATAGATTAGATAACTTACTATCTCTCTTAAGCTTTTAGTTTTTAAGTTCTAAGAGTTTAAAAAGTTTTAAGAATTTACTTAACTATAGGAAAAGCTTTTAAGATTTCTATAAGATATTTATACTTAATGGAACTTAATAACTATTATATATATCTAAGCTAGACTCTTCTAGTAAATTATTAATATATAGTTCTAGAAGTAGAAAGAAAACTAGGAAAATATAATTTTAAGTATAGAATAGGAAACTTTAGATATCTTACTTAATATTATAAAACTTTTTATTCTATTTACTAATCTTATTAGTTATATATAGAATATCACTCCTAAGTATATCTTTACCCTCCTTTAGATTATTTTACTATATTTTTAGATATATATTATTACTCTGAAGGAGAAGACTAATTATAATAATTATAGTTGGATATCTATAATTACTAATGTAACCTTAAATAGTTAGAATAAGTTTAATAAGTATATTAATATATTTCTTAAATTAGATTCTTTCTAGATTTATAATATTACTATTCTCTTAATTCTAATAGTTAGTATTTCAGTCTCTTAGATATAGAATACTTAATTTAATTTCAGCTAAACTCTTAAAATTTTTACAGATATTAAAACCCTTTAATAATAAGTTAAATAAAATTTCATTAGAATCTATATAAACTAATACTATCTAAAAACCTAATAGATTATCTAGTAGACTAACAGTATTTAACTATAAAACTTATTTAGTTTTATATAAATAATATAATCTAGTAATCTAATAAAAAAGGTATTTATAGTAATTAATTATAGTAATTAACTATACTAATTATTTTTAGGATACTTAATTAAGAATATAGTAAGTCTAGAATATTTATAATAAATATTTTAATATAAATATATTTATCTTACTTATTTAATTCTGAAAATATTCCTAATATATTTTTTAGTTATACTTACTAGTGAAATAGCTAAAGCTTTTTGGATAAGACTTAATTGCAGATATCTCCAGTTTAAGAGTATTTATATTATAGCTGTAGATTATCTCTATATCTAAATTATATTTATTCCTCTTAAATATTTATTCAGTTTAGTATATAATATCTACTATTATTTCTAATTTAATCTCTCAGCTAAGATAATCTTTAAGTTTCTTACTATTAAAGTTAAATAGTTAAAAAAAATCTAGCTATCTTACTTTCAGCTAGAAGAGATACCTAATAAAGAAGATAAAGCTATTATTATAACTAAAGAATATTAATATATAATTTATACTGCTTTTAATTATAGTTTTCTTTTAAATAAAGTAAAAATAAAGAATTACTTTTAAACTTATTAGTTACTTACTAGCTTCTTAATTAAGATTCTCCCTAAGGAGAATATTAATAAGGATATAGTTAGTAATTCTTCTGATAGAGAAATAGATAAAGATAATAGCTAAAATAATAATAAAGAGTTTAATACTTAAGATTCTAAAAGGAACTCTCCTCCTCTTCTAGACCTCTCCCCTCCTCTAAACCTTGAAAATACTCTATTATAAAATTATATAGTAGAGCTTTCCTCTAAGTAATCTTACTAGAATAATATTAAGAGTTTTTAAGGTTAAAAACTAGGGAAAAGAAAGAGAATTATAACTATAAAAACTGCTAGCTAGTAACCTTTATAGTAATTATTTATATCTATCTCTAGTTAGATTATAGTAATTATTATTATCTTTTTATATTTATTATTTTATATATTTCTTCTATTTCTTTCTTCTATTAAAGGTATATCTATAGGTAATTTTAAGTTACCCACAATTACCTATCGCACGTAATAAATAATCGTAGGTAACCTAATATTACCTATAGGTAGTATCCTTTTTTTTACCTATACCTATTTACTACCTACAGGCTTAATGGGTACTCACTATTACCTATGGGCCGTATAGGCCATTACCCAGCTGGGTACCCGTGGGTAATTTCCAAGCCTACCCTTAGCCCAGAGGCAGTTCCCTCTTTTTGTGATGTTTAGCCGGTGGCTTCACTTTACAAGGTCCACGCTTCCGAAAAGGCGGCAGCCGATTCCACAAACTTCAAAGGAGGGGGTCGACAGAATAGTCAGCCTCCTCGAGTCCTTATCCAAGCTTGGGTAGAGTACAACACCTCCGGCGACGTGAACGTCCATGGCGCAAGGCTGAAGAACAAGTACGCCGAGGTTTACGCCCAAGCCTGGGCCAAATTCCCTGAGGTGGCCGACGGCGACGACAAGGAGGCATTTGAGCATTTCAAAACGCTCCTCGGCAAGGCCTGGGCTCAGTACTACGACACCATCAAGACAGATGCCGACAAGAATAGACTGGAGCACGACAGGTTCAAATATCTCCTCGACGCAGGTTGGAATACGTTCCTTAAGCACAAGACGGAGAATCCTAACCGGGCAGAGGAAGAGGAGTGGAGCGAGGAAGAGTATAGCTACCACTCATCGAAGGGGGGCCAATAATTAGGATGTCTGTTTTGGATGGCATCTTGGTGTTGTATCACGATTTTTTTCACTGATTGTATCACAGTTTGTATGTCTGGTTGTATCACTCGTTTTAGAGCAGCCTGGATAACGAGTATCGTTGTGGTATGCGACGAGCTTTTCCGAGGGGTTTTCCATGATGCAAACAGTCTTCGAACAAATGAATAGACTGGTCATTTCCCCTGACGTTGTTTTATGCCCTTGGATCAAGTGACTGGTGATGATTTATTATTTTCCTGCTCTCTTGTGTCTGTTGTCTATGCTAACAAAGGTGCCAATTCCTGAGACATTTCTTCCAAAAGTTGACCTTGAGCGATTCGTAATGACCGAAAAGGTCACTGTTGACTACTGGTGAAAATTGATACATCTAACACGCTCACGCCAAGCCTGTCCGGCGGGAAATGCTTGTCCCATCGTCCAGAGGTATCATCCCTAATGCCTTCCCTCCAAAACGCCGAATATGCTGGTTTCCGACCCATTGCGTCCCGGACTCCAATACCGTTACAATAATCGTGCGGACAACTCATGCTGCAAGCTCGTCCTCTTCAAGCATTCTTCCAAGAATCAGGCTCTGGATGACCAGTTCGTTACTGAGGGTCCTGATCTTCTTGAGAGGGGGGCCCGCGTCGTCCTTTGCGGTAGCGGCAGCCCGTTTTCTCTTCTTTGATGTTTTTGACGCCCTTGTACGCGACCCTGCTGAGCCAAAAAGGTCCTCCTCTGTGCCCGTGTCTTCGTCCACGTACACCCAATCAAAAGCGTCGTCCTGTGCTTCCCGATGCCTCAGCATCTCTCTGGCTTCGTCCAGGCTGTGAGCGCGGCAAAGCGTAGCGCCCAGGACATGCGCCAAGAACACATAAGGCATCTTCCTATCCTCGGCTCGGGACTTCTTCATGACCAGGAGGATCTTGCTATTGTCTAGCATCTTTGGTCTCTGGCCGACCACCTTGGAAAGTTGTGCCTCTGTCGCAGAGTAGGGCGTGAGGTGACGGGAGCTTATGGCATCCCGGAGGACCGTCGACTGTCCTGCGCAAAGCAGATACGGCAGCCAATCCACCACGATTCCCTTCGCCACGCATGTGGTCACCCAGCAATCTGAAATGCAAGGCAATCCTAGTGCCAGTGCTTGCATGTACTTGACCTTTCGTGAGTGTCCATCGGCGATGAGTGCCGTGAAGCCCAACGTCTCCGCCCAAGGCGTCGGCGTCAGCGGAGGAGTGTCTTCAGCCTTGTCTGACGCGGGACTGGTCGACCTGCTCTTCAGAGCATTTGGTGCGAAGAGTTCCTCAAAGCCGTTGCTCAAAACGTGGCCTCCGGCTTGGACGATCGACCTTTCGAGATTCCGTATCTGCTCAAGGCGGTGACTGTATTGTTCTGCCTTCTCGCCGTCCTTCTTCGACTGGAAGGAGACGGCAAAGGCCATGCCGGCAAATATCTTTACTCCGCTAGATGTGTGTGACATAATGGACAGGCGACTGCCTCGAGTGGTGGTCTTGGGTGGCTGGATAATACTATTCTCGAACCCACTAACAGACGGTGACCGGGTCAGCTCGTCGGTCGATGCGGAGTCGAGACGCGTGGACCTTCGGACCTGGCGCCTCGCTGATGTTTTGGAGACGCGAGAGCCGTATGCGCGAGTGGAGGCTTTGGCAAGCTGACGTCCGCGGGTTGGCTTGTCTGCGGAAAATGGAGGAAGCTCGACGGATTCCTGGCTCGCAGCATATGCCTTTTCGGACGCGGCAGGTGTGTGCGTGAGAACACTCAGCGTCGAGGTCGACCCGGGAGGTTCGACTGTGGTGGAGGCAGCACGCGCGTCCGGTGTGGTTGGTTTGATAATGGGTTCCTGCTGCTGAACCGCGAGTTTGCCCCTGCCTCGCGTCTTGGGAATCGGAGGCGATGAGGGAATTGGAGTCTCGTCCTCAACAGGGACATTTGGACCTGTCACGTTCCCAGCAGGGACATCAGGTTCGGCGGTAATAGCCACTGGCTTTGGCATATCACTGGTCACACCTGCAGCTGCTGTGGAATCTTTGTTGGCAACCTCGGACACGGCAGATGGGGCGTCACTCTTTGCAGAATGCGCCTTTGTCATTAGTCGAGACTTGCGGCTTGACCTGCGAGAGGGTTGGGGGAATGAAGGTTGAGGTGTCTCTGGAATCAATTGCGATGCTGCTTCGGCCTCTTTGGTGTTATCTTCCGCCGCGTCTGGTGCAGAATCGGCGACCGTAGTTGTGATTGCTGTCTCAGGCTCGTTGGAAGGTGCCCTCGCTGCAGCCGCATTACGAGATTGAGTGTTGTTGGGACTTGTTTCCGGGATGAGATCTTTCGGCCGAGAACTGCTTCCGGAGCTCTCTGTCGCTGGTATGACTCCGTTAGAGGCAGACTTTTGCGTGGTCCCGTTGCTGTCAGGTATCGCCTCATCGCTCGACACCAGTGCGTGCTTTCCTACAGCACCAGCATGACCCATGTCACGCCTGACGTGAGAAGGACGCGTGGCGTCGTGTCCCTGGGAGTCCGCGACCGTGAACTCCTCCTCGGAAGCCGTGGGCTCTTTCTGATAGCGTCGTGACCGGAACCGGCCTACCGTTGTCCGCGTCCTCCGAGGCTTCTTAACCGTCTGCGGAACTTCGACAGAGCTGCGCAGGTCCGGTCCTGTCATGCTTAGTTGGGCGAGCTCTCTGTCTGCTTGGGCCTTCTTTGCGGCGACCAGCCTTTTTCGCCGTATGGCGTCACCAAATTCATCCGAATCCTCGCTCGAGTCGCTGACCTGTGCCTCGGCACTGGTAAGCCTCCTTCTCTCCTGTGACTGTGCCCTTGTTTTGTGTGTGGCTAGCGGTAGGGATACCGACCGCCTCGATGGAGCGTGGTGCGGAGATTCGGGTACTGTGCCGTCTTCCGGCGGTCCGCTATCGCTCGGGCTGCGCTCTCTGGCTGTCGGCACCGGCAGGTCGATTCGAATGGCCTGCGGGCTGGATGACATGAGATCGGGTGATGTCATGTTGAATCGGTTTTTGAGGGGAGACGTCTCGACGACGTTGGGCGATATGGAGTTGTGGTTGTAGCCGGGGGGCGAAGGCCTCGATGATGTCGGACTGAACCGCTTGACGGCCGAGGAAAATTGTGTCTGGCCGAAAAGCTGAGATCCAGCCAAAGCAGCATCACCGAGCTTCTTCATGCCAGCAAAGGGGTTCTGGCCTTGCGCTGGAGTCTGTGGCAGGGGAGCCGTGGGCGGCAGTGGTGATTCGACATTGGTGCGCTGAAGGGACGAATGTTGCTGGGAGCTGGACCTCCGCCAGGCACCTCGGGCCATAGCTGGGGCAGCATCATCGGGCAAAGACGATGGTTCATCGTCAACTGGCGTGTCGGTTTCGATCAAATGGCTGAGGCTGCCGAAATGGACGGCACCTGAATCGTCATCGGGGATGGTCTGATTCGGCGTAGCGTGGTCCTGAGAGATGGGACTGGTCTCGACAAAAGAGGGACGCTCGTAGTGTTTCTCGTTGTCGTAGTCTCGGTCGTCGTTCTCTTGCGTCGGTGACTGCTGCGAGATATCCATCTTGACCTTCTTCCTCGGGTCGGCATAGGGTCGCGGGGGCTGAGCCAAAGGCGCGAGGACTCGGTTACCTGGTGCGGGGGCCGATTCAGGTCGGGACTCTACCGCATCGCCATCAACGTTCAGATTTCCTGGCGCGTCGGCGGAGAACGCTGCGGAGGGCGTCCCAATCGCAATCGAAGGGTTTGTTGTTGTAGGAAAGTTTGAGGCGCGATCTTGGCTGTCGGCAACGGCAGCAGGCAGCGTGGCCGATGGGACTTCGAGAATCGAGTCCAGCTGGGGTAGCTAATTGAGTCAGTGTCGGTGCCATCCCAGTAAAGCATCCATCCCTGCATAACGGAGTGGGGGACAATGAACCAACCGTGTCTTTGCGAACTGCCGTGGCTGGCGGCGTTGCTGTACTCGGTGGTGAGGTATGGACAGCGCCTGTAGTGTCGTGGCTGGTAGAATCGGAATGTTCGCTTGGAGACGTGTCTCTACGCCGCTTGGTGCCTCGACTGGTATATCTCGACGATGTCGACGAAGGTCGCGGCGGAGAACTGCTTGTCTGCGGCGATGCCCAAAAACGTTAGCTCAAGTCGCACCTCAAATGCTCCGCAAGGCCGCAGCAAGGCCTGTGTCGTCACAGTGGCAATCAATTCGATGCCAGCAAATTGCAATGCCACAAACGTGTCCAGGACCGCCTCGATGCGCCTCCATCCACTCGATAGGAAGCGCCACTGGAAAAAGCAAGTATGCTGTCCACTCAAACGCCATTTGGATGCAGGCAGGTACTTCACTTACCACGCCGATTCCATGCTGAGCTTTGTAATACTCCATGAGCATCTGGCTGTCTTGGGTTTCGTTTAGGCCTTCTAGGGCCTTCCGTTCAGCCGCTGCCAGGCTTTTAGAGTGTCCCATGGCTGTAGATCGTGCCATCCAAGGCTGGTGTCGTCTGAGACGTGATTGATGATGGAGCGCGAGGTAGGGTGGGGGAGGCAGAGGGACTGGGGTCAGAAAAAGCAAAGAGAAATGTCGAGACGCGACACAAACACCAAGTCACATGACGTTTGGGGAGACGCACAGCCCCGCCTGATTAGGCTACAGTGGGAAGGTGCTGCTGCATAATCCTGTGCACTCCTTCCTAGTGGCTGTTATCATAGTGGCTATTGTTGCAGTGGCTGTTGTTGCAGTGGCTGTTGTTACAGTGGCTGTTGTCACAGTGGTCGTGACACTATGCACAGTGCGAAACGCTACTTCAGTCCCTTTTACATAGCCTACCTAGGTGGTAATAGTAGCATACTCGGAAAATTCAATGGTCAGAACAGCCAGCCCAGGTGCAGGTGTTGCTGAGCTAGCCTAAATTTATTATTTCAAGAAAGGCAAATTATTTGAAATCCTTTTGAAAGTTGTTTAGTTGTCCTGAAATCCGATCTCCGAAGCTATCCTGTGGGTCTAGCACTCCTTCAAGCCTAGAAGTCTGCCAAGTCCATTGGTGGCAGCCAAATAGGTTCCTATCCAGCCAGCAGAAATACCACCAAAGAAGGGGCTCACATACTTTCACTTCTTACACATGGGAATATTTTAAGACCTGTCTGGAGAGTGAGTAGGGTTAGACAGGTAGCCAGAATTTTGTTGGTTCAGTTTATGCTGCTCTGTTTATTCCATGGAAGAGCTGGGAATTTGATCAAAGCTAAAAGACATGCAACGTTGTATCTTTTAAGCCAAAATCAAGATGACTCAAAAACTTCTAGTACTGAGTCCTAGCCTTAGAAGTAGCTATGACCTGATTGCCCCAAGTTGGATGTTCTACCAGGCGGAGGTATGTGAGAGAAGAATGGAAGCTGAGTGCCATCTAGATTTGTGGCCATATCAGCTTGAGTTCCCCTAGATGCTAAATATCTAGAGATGATTCTTAAAATTTGAAGATGTAACTAAATTGAAGGTACACATTAGGTAGTTCATGATGATTGGAAAGACTCGCCGGGGGGTGACAAAACAGTGCCATAGATGCCCATTTCTCTCAAAAGATAATTTCCATCAAAGGAGACACCAATTGACAGACCTCGCTGCGAAAAGGCTATTTTCCCTCTCTTCATATCAATATCATGTAGAATCCAGCTACTACCAGAAAATCATTTTGGCTCCAGAAGCCACCATCAATTTGTCAAATTCAGACACAAGGTCATCGTCAAGATTGAGCCAGATACATCTTTGGCAATCTCCAGCATAGAGAGAGAAAAGAGGCAAAATGGGTAAACTGCCAAATGGAAAGGACTACTCCTTGGAATGGGACAGGGTTCCCGACAAGGATGATCCTCACTATACGCTCGAGATGGAAAAGCTCTGGAACCTCGCTCAGGATATCGTACCTGCCAGCACCAGTATCTGAGTAAGTTGGTGACATATCTACTTTGGAGTTCGACCAAAAGAGTATATCGTATTTTTAGCCCACTATTTGATGTCTAATTCCTGCTGCAATCAGTCTGTATTGCTAACAAATCAAAGATGGAACGAATTCCTTCGGCAATTCATCGTCATCGTGCCCATCAAACGTAGGTAAGCGCAGTGGTTTCCCAGGATCTCAGTGTAGCTACCTCAGACAACACGTTGTCCGGGATCAGCGACAAGCTCAGCCGTCTCGTGGGAAGCATGAAGAGAGGTACAACTCCGCTACAGGTGTGTCACGGTACCCGAGTCAGCTCCAGGCAATTCATGGTAATGAGCCACACAGATAAGGCAGTACCAAGTCACAGGGAACACAACTGCGGGGAGAAATGGTTGTATCGTGAAGTATATACGTCGGACAAACGCCAGTAGCAGCTAGTTACAGAGAGGCAAGGCAACAGAGAGGCAAGGCAACAGAGAGGCAGGGCAACAAGTCAAGTAATCTCGGTGGCATTCTTGGTTGCCTTCATTCAAGAGTTGAGGCTAACGACCTCCAAGTTGCGGACTTGAAACAAGGTATCTGTAACTGTCAGTATTGGCCGTGTCGAGTCAGGCGAGTTGGGTATACTAACCTTTACTCGGCCCAGGAAGCCCCGACGAACCCTCCATCTGCAGGTTAATGATCCTTCGTTCCGTTAGCCAAAAACGCAATCTGTTAAGCTTTTGTAATCACGAGACTCACAAATACATGGCCTTGCCAAGGTATCCGCCGCCGACCTGCGTCGTGACAAGCTCGCCATCCATGTAGAACTTGGCCTCCACATCCTTGCCGTTCAAATCACGCGTCTCAACCTTGATGGTGTGAAAGCTGCCGGGGTCCGGGTAGCTCACGTCCTTGGAGGCCACGATGGAACTCGTGTTGAACGTGTTGAAACTGATCTTGCCGCTGCCCTTCCACTCGGCCATGTCGATTTCTGGGGGCCACCCCTTCACGGCCGTGAGCCAAAAGGCCGGCCACGTGCCCTTTGCGGTCGTGGCCTTGAGGTCCGCGGTGAAGTCGTACCCGCCGCCGCTGGTCACCGTGAAGTGTTCCTTGGCGTGGACGGCGCCGCTGAGGTAGTTGATGTCGAGCTTCTTGCCGCCGTGCGAGGCCTGCGGCTGCCCGGTGACACGGTTGGCCGTCAGCGTGAGCACGCCGTCGGTGATGTTGACGTTGGCCTCGGTCATGCGCGCGGCGCCGTTGTGGTCGCTGCCCCAGGGGTAGAGGTACTGCCAGTCCGCGTCAAAGTCGGACTGCGAGTCGAAAGTCGTCGACGGGATGATGGTCTTCTTGGCCGCGGCGGGAAGCACGTCGGCGACGAGCAGCGCGCCGCCGAGGATGAGAGTGGACTGTTTGAGCCAACCCATTTCTCAAATGAGATGAAAGAATGACTGGATAAACGAGAGAATAGAGAATGTAGAGAGTGTGTGGTTGTCCAAAAAAGACTAGACCAAGGACGGGAAATCGGACACTAAAATAGCTGTTGCTATTCCAGCGTCGAGCTGATGGCTGTCGGCCAACGTTGGCTGTCCGCTTGGCTGCGTGAGCTTTCTCACAGCCCCGCATGGCATTCGAAATAGATTGGCCGACCTTGTCAGTGATAGATACTCTGCCCTCTTCGAGCCACTGACAACTTAAAAAATGGAAACAGACGAAACGGTGTAAGCAGGGGTCTCCCATGGTGGCCTTGTTAACTAAACTTCCAGTGAACGGAACCGGAGTCCGAAATCATGTCCTTGGCCGAACGCAAGCATGTTCATCCCAAAAAGGGCGCTTTGAAAGCCATAGGAGAGGACAATTCGAGAGCAACGTGGATCATTTCATCGTCTAATAATAGCTGGTTAGAAGGCGTAAATGGGCTGTCTCGTAATTCTCGTAGGAAGATCCTTTTACCGAACCAAGGAGCGAAGAGCAAGGCAGCTTGCGTCCAGAAGAGTTTGGAGCATGTAGACGCACGCCCTAGCCATGTGGTGGTCGTCCGAGCTTGATGGAGGTGAGGTTGCACTCGGTACGCACGCAAACAACCTTGCAATGCTATCTCGTGGTCACAGGCCCACGACGGCCGCCTGCTCGTCACCGGAGCTGAGGGACTTCTTTCACCTTCATCTGATTAGCTGCGATCGTCCTTCATGAAGAGCTGCCAATCGTGGTTGCCAGAAGTTGTGATCAGCGAGGCAATTTTGGCGTGATCGGCGAGGTGGCGGATAAGTCTGTCCGTCGCGCGACTTGCCGACTCGGGCCCGAGAATCGCGACTTGCGCCACAAGCGCATGATCTTCCAAGTTGGAAGCAGGACTTAATGGAATAGTGGTATAGATATACCCGCGGATGTCGTGCCTTCGTGATGGTAGCCCCCTCGGAGTGTGGTGTTTCGTTGAAATTGGGATGGTGCTCGAGTTGAGACAGATCCACAGTTCCAAGCCAACCTCTCATAGACGACCATGGATGACGACAATGGATTACTCTCAAGAACCCGACTTGTTCATATCTAAAATCTTTCGATTTTACGGACATTTCACGGTTCGTTTGTCGTGTTACATGGTTAGGTGAAACCCTATCATCATGACTCGGGTCGACTTTGGATGTGAACCTTGATCGCGAGGCAATATCACATTGTATTATTACACTGATAGATGGTAGCCCCGTGTTCGGAAGAAATCATATCCCATCATCCCTTTCCACGAGGCCATCTGTCAACTGCGGCACAGAAGTGCGTTTAGGATGTCACTGCGATATTTTTAGCCGCTCGGGACTTCAAGTTAGTATCATGAGTTTCGTGACTCTGATTCAATGGCATTGACATTGAGCCCAAATAGGTAGAGTATGAGTATCAACTTTCCATCTGGATGTCAAGATGCCCGCACTTTAACTGCATCATTGTACTGCACTGGCAACTAGAGAGGAGGGGTTGCAATGGTCAGGTTCGTGAACGATCTGGGAGTCTGCAATGTCTTCCAAGCTCTGTCCATCGCATGCGGCATGCCGGGCCTTTACCATATCGCATTTGCCCATGCCGGTTGAACTCACGCATCTTGATTGAATCCTGCCTAATCACCCACAATGACTTCTCCGCAAGATGGCGGTTGCACACCAGAGACTTTTACTCCGGCGGGGAGTATAGCCAGAAATTCCGAATAGCTGCAGTTCTCGGCTAACTTTTGGTTCAACTGGACAGAAGCCATCAAGGTCCTAGACTTCAACAACGGTACTGCCCCCCTGGAATCTCTATGACGTCACTTTAGGCTATTTCATTCAGTTAGACTATGCTTTCATGCTGAAATAGGTTCCGAGGAAGTATAGTAGTCTTTGCAGGCTATATCGGAATGGCAGAGATGATCGGCAACTTCCACACAGCATGGCAACGGCCTTCGTTGTACGGATATATTTGACCCTTTTCCCTCCTCTACATAGGCTCGTGATGACCCGTCGAAACAACGATGCCGTAATTGACGCTGGCTCTTCGTGGGGGGTGGTCCTGTTGGTGGCGTATATCTTGTCGTGCTTGGTAACGGGGACGTCATGCCACCAATGGAGACTGAAGCATGTCAGTGAGACACGGAGGTCGAGACCACTTAGAGTCTGCGAGGCCTGCACTTGAGATTGTGAAGTCTGTACTTAGGCGCTCTTGATATTCCAGCGAGGGGTTATTCTACCACGACAGTCTTGAAGGCCTCCCATTTGCCGCGGATTTCTTCCACTCCAAGACCAGTGTTGTTCTCGAGAAGGTGGACCAGGGGCGAGTCGACCGTGGCTGTAATGACGGCCACATCCGATGAGGAAGATTTCGTCCATGAAGGTACGGTGCTGCTGATCTCAGTTGATGGCCACTGCTGGATTGCTGGCTTCTTGCCGGTGATCTGCTCCAGATGTCCAGCCAGACTGCTGACGGCTAGCTATGCTGACGCCGATGGGATCGGTGGTGTCCCAGATGAAGACGGCGTCTTGCAACTCGAATGCTTCATCAGAGGGCTCAAAAGCAACCATGGGCTCTTCGAGAAGGGCTGAAGTCACGATCTGCTTCTGCGTAGTAGTCTCGGTGTTGTATACGCGAATGAATCACGTTTCAATTTGAGAGTGTAGCGACGGTGATGATGTGTACTGGTATTAGTAGACAGCTCCAAGAACCCGAACGAGTAGCGTATAACCGCTAGTATTGAATAATGATCTGCTGTTCCACGCCAAGATACCAACGCCAATTCCATCGCGACGACCTCACCACCCATACTTTGTCTCTCAGTTAAGCGCAACTCCACACCGCGCACTCTTCCACAACATCGAATTGGAGCTCCTCGCAGGCAGACAACTCCCCGACCCCCCGCTGAACCCAGCAACCCTCCGCGTTCCGCCGCAGTTGTACCCGTCGTAGAGGTCGCAGCCGCCCGAGGACTTGGCGCCGCCGCCCTCCCAGACGTTGGCCACGTTGATGCTCTGGCTGTTGCCGGGCATGTTGAGCGAGAAGCACTCGGGCGCGCTCCCGCCGCTGACG
The DNA here is from genome assembly GCA_001693025.2 of Colletotrichum lindemuthianum. Taxonomy (NCBI): domain Eukaryota; kingdom Fungi; phylum Ascomycota; class Sordariomycetes; order Glomerellales; family Glomerellaceae; genus Colletotrichum; species Colletotrichum lindemuthianum. The sequence goes on along the minus strand of MASP02000795.1, from coordinate 29,500 downwards.
TACTCGCCCGCGCGGGGAGAGCGCGTCCACCAGGCGGCCGTCTCGCTGGTGTAGGCCGAGCAGCCCGAGTTCGAGTAGAAGTTGACTTGGACGGCTTTGCCGGCTTCGTAGCTTGCGGCGGGGGGCTGGGCAAGGTGCATGGCGCTTGCAGCCAGGAGGGTGAAGAAGTTTGAGATTTGCATTGTGGGCTTTTGAGAGAGAAGAGTAGAAGGTCTTGCTTGATGAGCTGTGTCTGGAGTGTGATCTAGGGGTTTTTTGGTCGGTCAATATCTGGATCACAGGCATCACTATTTATACAGAAGCATACTCGATTGTCATCAACAATCATATAACAGCAATAGGACTTGGTATCCGCAATACGACGTTCCGGGATGTGACTTAGTAAGTCAAACTTGGCAACTCTTCTACTGCACGTTCTACGACAAACCTGAGCTGTAGATGGACATGTCGCTTAATCAGCGTCCAGCATAGAGCCGTATATGCTGCATAAGGGGCACGAAAGTCCATGAATCAAACGCAACATTGGCCGAGTCAACTGACGTAAACCCTATACCTGGTTGCGGAAGAAAAGGGGACTTCCGCTGGCCGAGTTGCTGTTTGGGGATCAACGGGTCGTGATCTGTCCCGGAGAGACAGACCCCATCTTCACAAAGCAGTTTAGTAGAGCCACGGGCGGACTAACACGAAACATACGGTGAATCTTGACCGCTGCCTACCTACTCTACGCACTGCCCAGAATCAGGGTAAAGGTCTCATTGGAGTTACTCGTACGCAATGGACAACCAGACGTGTGGTGACATAATAGCGTTCCGAGTCTTTGATCAATGCCAGTTTGCTGTCGGGGCCTATGGGGCCACACTGGACCTGAACTTCATATCTAGCCCATCTACGGAACTGTATCCCGTCTATGCTGTATTCCAGTCTCTTGCTTTGCAGAATATGTCAAACCATCGAGGCTCCAAAAGTCGTACCCATACATTCAGTCATCGTCTGCGGTTGTATCCGAGTAGTAATCAAACGCCGCAGGCAGCGGTGCGTCCTTGCTGTTCGGACCATCCGGATCCACCTCGTCCACCAGCTCCTTCTGAACCTCCTTGGCAACGGCACTCGCGTCCACCAGTACAGGCTTCTGCGGCGGCTCCGGGGCGGGCTCGGCAGAGCGCAGCATGGTGGTCATCCATTTCGCCCACTCCCACGGCTTCTCGCGCCCCCCAGGCAGACTGTTGAAGTACTCCCAGCCCATAACTCCTCCGAACTGCTTGTAGCGACTTCGGAGTGTAAGGAGCACCGACCCGAGCATCTCCCAGGGGACCCAGCCGCTGCCGTTTTCGGGGTTCGTGACCAGGCCCATGACGATCTTCTCCTGCGGCCAGCCCCTGGCGAGGAGCATCTCGTACATGACGGGATTGCTGCAGTCGCCCCATCCGCAGTAGAACTGGGCGTTGTACCACGCGATATCCTTGCCGCGCATGATCTCAAGCGCCTCGTAGTCGAAGCCGCTGAGATTTTTGAAAGGGTCGAGCAACGCCATGGCAACAGGGGCCATTGTGATGGTGAAGCCCTTTCCGAAATCGGCTCGTATGCGGTCGATGAGCCGTATGATGCCGCCCAAGCTCATCTCCTCCTCGACGTCCAGATCGATGCCGTCAAGGGCGTGTTTCCGCATCATGTCTCGCAGTGGCACATAGTATCTCTCAAACTGTTCTTCGTCCCCGTCGAGTCTCTCATACGAGCCACGAGCGGCGCCACCCAGCATGCCCAGCACCTTTACCCCACTCGCCTGGAGCACTCGTAGCTCTGCCCATAGTGTGAGGAATCGGGGGTTGTTGGGGCGGTGGTCGTTCAGTGTGAGGTCGTCGGGATCGTCATTGATGTGTATGGCGGCGAGGATCACGTGGGTGACGCTGATGCCTGGCTGCGTCACAAGCGGCAGGATCGAGATGGGCTTGCCTTCGGGGGTGTGGTGCGTCTGGTAGTAAGTGATGACGCGAGGGAGAGGCTCCGTCGGAGGGAGGGGTGGCATTGAGAAGGACTACAGCCTCGACAAGCTCGAGGTCGAGATCTTGGAGAAGAAGAAAGACGCGTCGCGTTAAGTGGTATCGGCGGTGGTGCACTGTCGCGTCAAAGAGCTGCGTTGGCTGGTCAATTAGCGCGGGGGAGGAGCGTTGCGTCTGGACTTTGGAGGACCCCTCTGCGGGACATCCCGACAGTTGCGTCATCGGGGCTTTATGTAATCGTCCTTGCTGTAAGCTTGTTCTTTATGTAATGCATATCTGACGTAATCGAGGCGTGTTGGTGTAGCTATGCTGGCAAACTAATAATAGGAACCGTGCACCAACTCTACAATGTGCAAGTAGGCGCTCAAAAGATTCAAAGCTACCAAATGGGCACGCCTCTGCTCTTATCCAAGCTCTTCGTCTTGGCAGGATACTGAGCCACAAGTTAAAAGCACCCAACCGAGTACATGGTAAGCAGCCCTCCAACCAGGTAGTATATCGAACGATCAAACACCTCAGGGATGGTCAGAACAAAGAAGCTGAACGGCGCAAACGTCCACACTGTTCCGACGATGTTGACCAGACAGAAGCCGAGTGACAATCCCTGGCGCGAACCCTCCCTCAAGTAGTGGTGCGTCGGACCCAGGACGATAAGGACGTTGGTGAAGCAAAACCACTGCATCACGCAGCCCTCGCCCATGAATTCGATGCCCAGCCAAACCACGCTATACATCCCGACCTGCATCGCCAGCGCATAGGTCAAAGCCGATGAAAAGGATGGTTGCTTCCCGAGAACCGAGGCGAAGTTGGCTCCGCGTTCCTTGAAGATGGCTCGGTGGATACACCAAAGCTCCAGCAACGTCCAGACCGACAGAGCTATTGAGGTTCCTCGGAGAAACCAGTGGTTGCCGTGCTTGGAGGCCGCTTGGCCCAGCAGATAGGACCATGTCGAGTCGTGGGCGAGATAAAACGAGTGCATCCAGAAAGGCATCGGGCCCTTTCCCTCGCGGAGAGTGAGCCGGATGACGTAGACATATTGGAGGTAGCCCACGATGAAGCTGATGGCAGAAGCAATCAGTAGCGGGGTGTTGTCGAAGGTGTAGACTTCGCATAGCCTCTCGTAGTAGTTGATGCTGGCCATGGCTGATGCTGAGTTTCGCAGAGGTGGAGGTAGGGACGAGAGGCGGATGAATTGATATCAACTTCAGCTGAATGAATGACAATGGCAACATTGGACGATAATTCAGATTACGGGCGATACGGTTGCTCTAAATACTCATAAGGGACGTCAATTTGCTTTCTTGTCTGCCGAGGGCAATGGCCTGATACGATGAAAACATTGGACCATGCCGCCCCTCGGCGCCGAGTTTCCTATACGAGTAAGTCAATGCTCACGGCGACGTCAAAGCGCGAACAAAGCACCAAGCACATCCGGGCGAAGGAAGCTGTTCGAAGTCTTGGGTGTATAGGAAGCTCAAGTCTTGCGACGACTGTCATCGGCGTTGTGTACAGTGTAGGGACAAGACGATCACACGGGACTATCTTTGGGGGCCTTCACCGTCTGAAGGACCATTACAAAGGAAAGCCGCCATCAACTACTCGTCACCCTCTTTGGCCATCGGCATCCATCAGTCGGGAACTCGTCAGAGACCCTCGGCATTTCTTCGGGGACAAGACTGATAGCTCGCCACGAGACACAAGGCCCAAGGACCGGCAGTGTCCAACGATGTGAATAAACCAAACGAATTGCAAGACCACTGCCAAATGTATAGTACCAACGGGTCAACGTCACTTTATATGTTGCCTGCAAAGATTTGTGGCGGGAATCCCTTAATTACAGACCATCATGGCAACCGAAACAACCACAAGTCCAGAAGATGAGGATATTTCTCTTTTGTGAAGCCATCAGCTCAACGACGGAGCTGTCCGCCAAGCAGCATGCTCTGGACCAGCCCGTACTCTGGAACGGCCAAACCAGTCGGACTACTCCGGAATCCAGCCAAATCCCGGAGCAGTCCAGCGAATCAGATGGGGCTTATTGCCTCAATGAAGAACGACTGCGGCTCTTCCCCATACCCCGACTCGCGGGCCGCGATGGGGAGAGATATCTTTGGCCTTCCCTGCATGGCGCCACTCGTCCTCTTACTTGTTTCCTGCAGATCGGGGTAGCATCCAGCTGCTGCCCGGATCCCGGGAGGGAAAGCCAAGTTTCATCGGTAGTTTGTGGTGGACAGGTGGAAGCGCTTGTATGCGTCTTGATGGGCCTTGGGCATCACTCGAGTTCAAATTGCTGGCCAGTCTCTTCCTTGTTGTGTCTCGAGATATCCAAGCCATCGGCGAGGAAAGATTTCACAACTGCTGCGATGGCCATCATCGACAAGAAGATTTACGAGCAGACACCCAAGGAGGCCGTCTCCTGGAAGATTCTTGGCTTTGCCATAATCCTATCCTTCTCTGGGTCAGCCCATGGTAAGGCTCAAGACTAAACACTAGAATCAAGAACATCTCACTACCCAACATGCTTGCAGGCAGCAGAGTCTGCTCTCGAAAAGCTCCGGTCACTACCCGGAATCCACGCCCGACTTGACAGCTGATCTCCTCATGGCCAACATCCCCATGTGAACCTAAAGTCGACACCCATATACCACCAAGTGTGCTCAAATACCATATCAACGTCCGTTCACAACCTATATCGCTTCTTCATACTGATTAATCAAACGCTGAGGCACAAGTCCCCTCAGCACGACAACACCCGCGTGCACAATCCCCCATCTCACCGTCGTCAGGATATCCGCCATGATCCACACCAGCCCGTTCGTCCTCCTCCTCTCCCTCCTCAACACGGCATCGCCGCGGTCAGCCCGCTCCGCCATGCTGTCCACCAACGCCTCCATCTCCCCCCGAGGATCCCAAATCATCTCGTCATCCTCCCCGTACCCCGCCTCGTCGAGCTCGTCCCGCTCGTCAAGCTGCCTGCGCGAAACACCGCCGAGCCCCCGGTACTGCGGCCGCGCGTGGTGGTACGCCCAGCACGTCAGGGTCGCGAGGTACAGACACCACGGAACGTGGAACAGGTTCATCGCCTCGGGCCCGCTGAGCGTCCTCCTGGTTCCGCGGAGCATGCGCGCCGCGTGCCAGGCGGCCGTAGCGGCATCCTGTTTCTGCGGCCCTGATAGCTCGCCCGGTTCGGGCGGCGCGGCGGTCCCGCGCTCTCGGCCCTGAACTGCAACCTGCTCCGGTGGTCGTTCGCTTTGCGTGGTGGTGGTGGTGGTGGTCGTCGCTGCCGCAGCCCACTTCCTGACGACCTGGGCTGAGCGGAGGTAGTCCTTTTGCTGGACGGGTCTGCCGAGAATGTGCCTCGCCCCGGCGTAGATCTGGACGTCGAGAAAGTCCATGTTCAGGAGGGCCTGCGCCGAGTGGTAGAGCGCCTTGTACGCCGCCGCAAAGGACTCGAACTCCGCCCTCCGCGTCTCGTCCTCGCCACCTTGCTGCCCGCGTTGCAGTTGCGTGCTGAAAGCATCGCAGTAGCAGTCGAAATCGCTCTTCCACGCGTCGTACGCCGTGCTCAAGAGCTTCCGCCACCCGACACCCACGCTGTCGCCGGATACAACGCCGAGCGCGGTCTGGTCGCGGCGGCCCATGTCCCACGCTATGGACAGCAGGCCGTGAAGGACGAGAACTCTGGAGAACCCGGTGAGACCCGTCGGTCGAGGGCCAGCCGGCGTGAGATGGGATTTCAAAGCGGGCAGGTAGAATGTGCGCTGGTCGCCGGGACTCGAGCGCCAGGCGGACGCCCACGATGCCGCGTCGCGGGCCTCCCAGATGGTCTGGCTGCAGGGCAGTTCGAGGCGGAGCTCAAAGGCGGACATGCAGAGGCTCTGGCAGAAGAGGACGGCGTGCTGGGTGTCCCACATGAAGCAGAGCAGGGCGAGTCTGGCAGCGTTAGCCACGGTGTCATGTGAAGATACGGCGGGAATCTCGTACCTTTTCTTTTGTTCGGCGTCAGCCCACTTCCTCCACGTCCTGTCCAGCATCTCGGCGTTGTCTTCTCCCGAAACCGGAGGAGGAGGTCCCGGCGGCCGCACCGATTGGCAGTCGGACCGCCTGATGAGGTTGATCAAGAGGCCGTGGAACAGGTGGCTCATGTCGTGCTGCTTCTGTCCGGCGCGAGACTTGCCGAAGCACTCGACGAGGAGGATGGTCTGCAGGGTCCACAGTTCCGGACGGGGAGAGAAGCCGGCGTGGGCAAAGATGCTGGGCCGGATGACGTCGTGGACGCAGACGGCCAGCTGGTGACGGTCTTTGCTCGAGTAGGTTGCGCCGAGGAGAAGAATGGACAGGAGGAGCAGCGGTTCCGTTGCGGCCGGGTCGAAAGTCTCCAGATGGATAAGGGGGTAGGCCGTGTTGAAGCGGGTGAAGAAGAGGTGGAGGTACGAGTTGAGGGACTCGGTCGACAGGAGAGGATGCTCCCGGACGGTGTAGCTTTGATCAGGCAGACCAGGTTTGGCGGCGTCGACGACGCTGAGCAGTCTCTCGCGCACTTCGTCGCCGACGGTTGGGATATTCAGAGGTTTCCGAAGCGATGAGAGCGGCCGCTCAGGTTCGAACAGAGAGGTTCGGCTCGCGGCAGTGTATCTAGTTCTTGCTGCGCCAGAAGCATCGGCAACTCGTCGGGGGGGCGCCACATCTGGTGCTCTTTCTCGGGAGCCACGAGTAAGCTGTCGTCGCGCAGCCTCTTGTGCCTCGGCCTGTGTGACTGCGCTGTAGCTTGGTGGTCTGTCGCGTCCGCTGCTCCCTTGAGAGGGAACGTCCATGGGTTCCGTCCAGAGCTGGGCACTCTTCATAGACTCGGGAGTAATGGCGGCAATGTTGGGCTGCGAGCGTGGAACAGATTGGTTGTCCGAGGACTTTTGTGTGTCGTAACTGTCGGCCTTGGATGGAATTGTAGGAGCTGGGTTGTCTTGCATGTCAAAGAGCCAGTTGTAATCCAAGGCGGTGGTATACGGCATGTTAAAAGAACTGGCGGTATCTGGCTGGAATATGTGGTCATAGTCCAGCTGGTCGTTCAAGAAAGAGGCCTGGCCCCAGGTGTCTTGCTGGATTGGATCGAGATCGAGCTGCTCATCGGCTATAATTAAGTCTTGAAGCTGAAGGGCAGGAGGAAACCCCGAGAAAGCGTTGGCAGTCTCTGACGGATTGAAGATATTCCCACGCTCAAAGGCGTACCCTGGGTTCGTGTTGATCTGTCCCGGGCGCAGCTCAACCGGACGCCGGTAGCTCTCGGGAGAGATGCTGCCTCCCAGAAACTCCTGTCCGTCTATAAAAGAAAGATTGTGATCGGCTTCGTTCGGCTCCGGCTCCGGGGAGGGTACTTGAGTCGTCTGAGGACGAGTGCGGCCCGATGAGACCCTGCCCCGGCCGGGAGGATACGGGCAGGGCCGTTTATCGACGACGGAGCCGTCGGGGGCTTTCCAAGATCGCTTTCTCGTGTCCAGTACGCCGCAGCCAGGTCCGCCTGCTTCAAGGTCTTTTTGGCGATGACGGTCCATGTGCCGTTCTGCTGCTATTAGTCCTAGACCATTCGGAGTGGCAGCTGTATTTGACTCACTCAAAAGGTCTGGGCGCTTAAAGTGAGCGCTGCATAATTGACATGCTAAACCGCCTGGTTGATGGTTGAGAGCATGTCGTTGCATGTGCTCAGCCCTGGTGAAGCGCTTGCTGCACCCCGGATGAGAGCAGGTGAATGTCTTTTCCTCACCGAGGTAGGAATCAGAGCCCTCGGAGTCGTCCATGATTCCTTGCTTTGGGCTGTATGATTTTCATCCACTTCCGAGATGAACAAGTCACCCCTGACAGACGAACCCAATCTCCCTTGGTGACTAGGACTAGGATGAGTACTGGACGATGCTTGCGGTATAGAGAACACAGACGAGAATCTCGCTCTGGATATCGCCAGAGATGGGGGAATGGGGATGGACATAGGACCTCTTGTTCGTTCCACTTCTCCGCATACTTTGGAGTCTCGGCTTCGGCCGCGCATCACTATGCAGCTTTATCTATCCCGGGTTACATCCCGCTCGCTCATGGGTCGTGATAGCAGTGACGATGCCTCGTCTCAAGGTCTGAAGCTACAAGATCCCAGTCTACCCCTCCCCCACTTCTGCCACTCCCTCTGATAAGCAGCTGACTTTTCCGCGATCCAACCTCGTCGACTTCTTTATCCAAGAGATAAGAGCGGGGTAGAGCGACCTCGGCTTGAATTTGTTGGTCTTCAACTGCGGGCGCGTCTTATCACAGCAGACTACCAAGCGGACTGACGCAAGAGTTGGAGATGCGAACCGACGTTACAGGAGTATTACCACGAGTCTTTGGTTGTCGATACCCGTGTGAGGGGGAGTCCACGGATCGATCACGGCAGTCTGCCACGAACTGGTTGTCGATGATGATGCGACCACTTCCACTTTCTATGTGTGTCCAACCCAGCTTGAGTGATTCGATGGTTCTTATATGTCACAGCATGGGACTTTGTGTTTCAGAGTATAAGCCGCGTAGGAACCTACACAGTAGACCAGAATAGCATCATCAGTCACCGATTCGTCCCACCGAGTTTCCACCATCTGCATAACGCACTCCCAAACTTGCCCAGCCACCTTGACGAGCATGGCGTCGGCTAGTAGTTACGTTGTACAAGAAAAGATCAAGCGAGACGAGAGCAGCAGACTACATGTGAGCCAACGCGAGCATCCCTCCGAGTACACTCCAAGCTAAACCTACCAGGTCATCGTCGTCGGAGCTGGTCTCGGCGGCCTCGGAGCAGCCATCGCAACTCTCCTCGCCGGCCACGAGGTGACCGTCCTCGAGTCCGCCTCCAACATTGGCGAAGTCGGCGCCGGGATCCAGGTCCTCCCCAACGCCGCCCGCGTTCTCTTCTCGTGGGGCCTGGAGAAGAAGCTCGAGCGGTACGCCACGAAACCGCAGAAATGCAACTTCATCGGCTGGAAGGGCAACTTCCTCGGCGACATGGACTACCACCAGTACGCGGCAGCGGCCGGCGGCTTTCCCTTCTGGGACTTTCACCGCTCCGACCTGCACCGCTGCCTCCTCGAGCGCGCCGTCGAACTCGGCGCGAAGCTCGCGACCAACGCCCGCGTCGAGACCTTCACCGTGGCCCCGGACGGGCTCACCTCGTCCGTCCACCTCGCCGACGGCCGCACCCTCGCGGCGGACCTCGTCGTCGGCGCCGACGGCATCAACTCCAGGCTCCGCGAGGAGCTCCTCGGCAAACCGGACCCGCCCCGGCTCACGGGCGACCTGGCCTACCGCCTGCTCCTCAACACGGCCGACATGCTCGCGGACCCGGACCTGCGGCCCTGTTGCGAAGCCCCCAGCCACATGTGGCTATATGTGGCTTCGCGTGGGTTCAGGGGTATTTAGACCCCTTCGCCCCATGGCCCCATTTTAGAGAGATCAACCCGTTTTCATCACTCTGCGGTGCCTCCTTCGCGACAGTTATAAGCCCAGCTCTGGACGTCACGATACCTACGTCTTGCACCCCTATTTACAACATGTAGAGGCCTGTAGCTGGCGTGGTTTATCGAGTTTCACGCCTCTTTTTTTTACCGATTTTCACGATATTTACCCCTATTTTACAGCCCTCAGCTAGTATACTTCTTTCGAAGTGAAGAGATTAGCCTGTATAGTTTATTTAACTATATTACTATACGATCTAAAATACTATCTGGGAGTATGTCGATCCTGAGGCAAACGATACTCCAGACTTGATGTAACGTGTGCCTCCCCCACTTACGCTTAATAAAGTGTGTGTAAAGCGTTAAAAGGAGGCTTAAAATGATTTTATTCAGAGGTATACTAAATAGGCTATGTAGCGCTATATACACCAGGTGACCCCTAGTAAAAAAAAGCTAACACCTCTAGCTATTATTATAATTAAAAATATTTATAATAAGTATATAAGCTATATAGTAGATTATAGGATCTGTATAGTAGAGCAAAAGAAGCTTACTATAAACTACCGCCTCGTGTGGTAATAGATTAATAGTATAGTTGATTAAGAGATTTTAATAATAATTTAAAATAACCTTATTTATAAGGATAATATTTCAATTTAGATTTTAGTATATAGCTTCAAAAAGTATATAGTATTTATATTACTTACTATAGTTATAGTAATTTAAGATAAATACTATAGTATACTAGTAAAAACTAAATTTCCTATTAATATAGAGATTTAATATAATAATTAGTATAGAGTATTTTAATATATAAGAATATATAAGATTCCTAATATATAAGAGATTCTTATAATATAGATATTTTTAGAGGTAATTTTAGTTTAACTTACCTCTAAATAGGTAAAATAATACCTCCTTAAGTTATATAGTTTTATTAAGCTAGGTAAGATACTATATAATATCCTTAAGTATAGTATAATTTTTTTAGGTATTTTAAACTAGAGAAGGGTAAATAATAGTAGCTTTAGAGTTTTTATAATATTTATAAAATAGACTAACTATCTATTAACTAGTAATAAAGAAATTATATAACTTCAAAATAAAAAATCTTTATAAGGAACCCCTAAAGTAAGTAGAGACTATAGAGATAGTAATATAAAATATTATTTTTATGGTAGGGATTATTATTAGTCTGTAAGGTAATATAGTTACTTAGAGATAATATTATAAGGTATGAAGGTTTTATATTAGGTAACTCTCTTAAAGAGTGAAAAAGAAGAGATTTTAGAGGCTTTAAAAGCTTCTATATAGGAGCGTCTTAGGGAGAGTCTATAGCTTAAAAGATAGCTAGAAGAGGAGCCTTAAGTATCTTAACTACCTGAGAATATTAAATACTAAGTGAGGTAAGTTATAGTAGCTGTTAGTAGTAGATATAGAGGTAGTTTCAGCTAGTTAATATAGAGTAACTTTAATCTATAGAGACTACCTTTAGTGGATACAGATTAGGAGGCTAATAGAGAGATATACTATAGTAGCTACTAGTAGTGAATATAGGGACGTCTCCTATAGTATATAGGAAGTAAAGCTAACCTATAGAGACTACTTATAGTAGATATAGTGCGGCGACGCTTCGAAATACTAGAGATCTAGCGATATAGCTGGTTTTGGTGCGTGTGTTTAGCTTTATTTTTCAGCCTTACGCTATACGCGTAAGACTGGGGGGGTGTGTTGCGAAGCCCCCAGCCACATGTGGCTATATGTGGCTTCGCGTGGGTTCAGGGGTATTTAGACCCCTTCGCCCCATGGCCCCGTTTTAGAGAGATCAACCCGTTTTCATCACTCTGCGGTGCCTCCTTCGCGACAGGCCCTTTGTCGAGAAGCCGCAGGTGAACTACTGGGTCGGCCCGGACAGGCACGCCGTCAACTACGTCCTCAAGGGCGGCGAGCTGTTCAACATGGTGCTGCTCGTGCCGGACGACATGCCCGCCGACGGCGGCAACACGCTGCAGGGCAGCATCGACGAGATGCGCGGCCACTTCGCGGGCTGGGACCCGCGCATCGGCAAGATGCTGCGAATGTGCGACGAGGTGCTCAAGTGGCGGTTGTGCATCCGCCCGGGCCTCGAGCCGACGTGGTCGCACCCGTCGGGCGCCTTTACCATGCTCGGCGACGCTGTACACGCGACCCTGCCGTATCTCGCCAGCGGCGCGGGCATGGCCCTCGAGGACGGCGGTGTTCTCGGGTTGTGTCTCGCGCGGGTGCCGGACAAGTCTGCGGCGTCCAAGATGCAGGCGCTCAAGGTCTACGAGGACTGCAGACGCGAGCGGACGGAGAGGGTGGTTCGCAGGGGGACGTACAACCAGTGGATGTACCACCTCCACGATGGCGAGGAGCAGGTCGAGCGCGACGACAAGTTCAAGCGGTTTGGCGAGATGGACGAGGAGTGGCTCGGGGGGGAGTCGCCTGTGCTGCCCGCGTCGCAGAAGACGGGAGACGATCCCTTTCCGTGGAGGTATCACGGCGTTGGCAGATGGTTGTTGACGTATGACATGTGGAAGGATATCGAGTCCAAGTGGCCGTCAGATCTAGTGGGAGTCAATGTTGCGGATGGACGAGAACCTCGAGCCAGTCTATAGGGGTTGAGTCGACAACACTATACACAATACGAAATGCAACTTTGTAGTCTTTCGGCAAGGTAGCATCGTGGTAGTTTTCTTGATGAACGCATAACGCAGTCTTATGACAAGGAACTTTTACAAACCTGCACCCAATACTTGCTGAGACTTTGTGGGATGCCAAGAAGCAGTGAATTATGGACAGATATGTCTTGAGCTTGAACAGGTGGCAGTTGGCTTGCATTTGGCTGCTGCTGATAGTTTGCGTTGTAGACCCCTCTCAAGTCTCATCTCTCCCAAGTCTCATCTCTCTCAAGTCTCATTAAGTCTCATCTCTCATCTCACTCAGTCTTATCAAGTCTCGTCTCACTCAACTTTCATCCTTCTCTAGTCTCATCTTTCTCTAATCTCATCTCTCTCAAGTTTGCTTCCCAATTTCTAAACTCTCAAAGATAAGCCATCTAGGTTCCAAGTGATACGGCCTGCCATATCCTCAAGTTTCCAGACTCATCAAGGCTATTTCAATAATGATGCTATGTCTCTTATTGATGACATTGCCGTAACTCTCATCTTGAGAAACTCAACATCAACATTTCCGCCAAACGCAACAAACCAGATTCATAAAAAGGTATTTTTTCGTTCAACGCATTCTATCGCGATTTAATGTTTCCAACGTGTTCCTCACGATCTATCCCAATCCCATCACGCCGTGATTTCCGAGTTGTCCACCTTGTAAAACTCATAATCATTGTACCCCTTCTCAGGGGGCTCCGCTCCGTAAAAAGTCGTTCGGTCGTAGGGGTTCAACGACCAGCCGTTTCTCAAACGCTCCACCAGATCAGGGTTGGCGATGAAGAGCCTGCCAAACACAATCGCGTCCGCCTCGTCGCTCTTCAGCTTCGCAACGGCATTCTCCCTGTTAAAGTTGCCCGCGGCAAAGAACCGAATCCCCGCGGGCTTCAGAACGTCCCTGAACTGCGTGAGGTTGTTGGCCTGCTTGCCGAGCGAGGCCAGCTTCTGGTCCTCGTCGAGAACCTCGTCGAAACGCGGCTCGATCCTGGGACCGACGGGGTCAGTGGACGTGCCAGAAACAAGAGAACCAATGATAGGGGGGAGAACTCACATGTGCACGTAAACAGGTCTCTCGGTGTCGGGCAAGCCCGCCAAGCGCTCCGAGATGTACGTCCAGTGCGTGTTGGGATCGCTGTCCTTTGTGCCCTGGAAGTAGTTGTAAGGGGACAGGCGGAGGCCGACCTTTTCGGGTCCGATGGCGGCGGACACCGCGGAGACGACTTCGAAGAGGAACCTCGACCTGTTCTCGACGGAGCCGCCGTACTCGTCTGTGCGGGTGTTGATGTTGTCGTGGAGGAACTGCTCGAGGAGGTACCCGTTTGCGCCTGTCACATCTCAGCACCAGCCTTCCCACAGTAAACGCATCGTGGATATGTATAGCATACCGTGGATCTCAACACCGTCGAACCCAGCACCCTCCACAGCCCTCTTCGAAGCGGCAGCCCACTCGGACGTGAGGTCGTGAATCTCCTCCACCGTCAAGCCCCGAGGCGGCCCATCCTTGCACTCCGTGCCGTCGAGGTACTTACCCTCCATGGGCTGGCCGCCCGAAGAAACGGGCGTCTGGCCGCCTCGCATGCCCGCCGAGGACGCCCGGCCAGTGTGCCACAGCTGGACGTAGATGAAGCCGCCCCTGGCGTGGACGGCGGTCGTGACCTTCTTCCAGCCCTGCAGCTGGGAGTCGGTGAAGACGCCGGCCACGCCGGGGTAGGCGCTCGCGTCGAGGCAGATGTCGGTGGCCTCTGTGATTTGGAGGCCGCCGGGGCTGGCGCGCTCGCCGTAGTACGTGGCCACGCGGGGGCCGGGGACGTATACGCCGCGAGACTCGAACTCGCTGCGCATGCGGGTGGTGGGTGCCTGGCAGAGTAAGTTAGCATGGGCTTTCGTACGATGTGGTTTGGAAGGGTGTATACCTGTACGATGCGGTGCTGGAGGTTCAGGCCGCCCAGCTTCAGAGAACTGAACAGGGCTGTGTCCTTGAGGGCGGCGTAGGCCGGGGGAGGAGTTGTGGCTTTGGGCATGTTGATGGCTGGCTGGCTGAGGGTTCGAAAGAGTTGGCAAGGTTGGTTATCTCTTTCCAGTCTCGGTTGGTTATCCTGGATCGTTGTGCCGAAATAAGCTACTCTGAGCTGTTGAAAGTGCCTGGTTTTGAACTGTTTGATCTCAGCTCGGGTTTCCAACAAGCTGTTGTCTCCCCACAAAACATCGTTGTTCATGGAATCTGTGAAGCAGTTGTGTTGATCCGTTACCTGCCAACCCCCATCCTCGAGGAGTGGGAGTGGGAGTGGGAGTGGAGTAGAGTCGATGTTGGGGTGACGGGCAGATCTATCTCGGGAGTGGGGAGACGGCCAACTCTTGATCAGGGGTAGGATACGACTATCGATATCCTTGGATCTGGACTACCCCAGAGTCTCGGGTCACATCAAGCGTCGACGAATCGGATGCGTCAAGAGGTAGTCGCTGGGCTTGATAAGCTCGTCTGGGGGTTTCTGAAGAAACGGATATGCAGCATATTTCCCGACACCCGTGTCCCTGCATACGTGGAGCGACGCCAGTGGCGAAGAGTGGTAGTGGAACGTTGTGCGGTAGGACTCTGAAATGCCGTGTCAGTTTTAGCAGTAGGCGGGAGGTCTCGATAGAGGTCTTGAAGTCACGTTGTCAAGATCTGGCATCGTCACCTCTCTATTGTAGTCTAGATCTAGAGACAGTTCTGTGTATTGGGCAGCCCCAGAGTCTCACCTCAAATCATCCAATCTGAGAATTATATTGTCACTGAAGGTGTACGAGAGTAATTGGAGGTTTCACGATCATCGTGTTGATTTGTAGTTTGTACTGTTGTTCCGCGTTGCAAAACGACATAATCATGATAGCTTCAAGAACCATGGCGACACGACAGTCTAAACAGTAACAGGAAGACGTCACTAAGCTACAGCAGACGAAGCAATCACAAAAGTCACATTCAGTTCGGTTCCACATCTTGACATCATTTCCATTCGTCTCAGTATCTGAGTACGGCCATCTATAAGTAGATGGTAAACGAGAAAATCAGGCTGAACCACCAGTGTCCGTCCAGCCAGGGGGGTATCTGAAATCGCTCAAATCGAAGCACGCCCATGCGTCTCAAAGGGCAGACCGACGCAGAAGCCGCCCACCAGCACCCACAATGCAGCACTTGCGTATATGGGCACAGTCGTGAATCCGGCATACGTGGACACGAAGGAGGCCACCAGGCCACCCAGGCGGAGCAGCGTGGACGCGATGCCGGTGCCGGTTCCGCGGACGGGGCCCGGGAAGGACTCGGGGGTGAAGGCGTACATGACGGCGTATTCTGGGACTCGGGTGTTAGCCATTGGGTAGTTTCACCGAACTTGAAAGAGATGGTGGGACTCACCAAAGTTGCCCAAGATCGCAGTCGCACACTGGAACCCGATATCGGCAGCCTCGGTCCCGACAGCAGTGTATGCGAACAAGAAGACGCCCGTCAAGACTGCCGAGCCGGCCATCATCCACCTGCGGCCGAAGCGCGTTTCCACGCAGAAGCCGGCGGCGATGGGCCCGATGACGCCGGCGGACGAGACGATGCAGTACACCATGTACGTGTGGTCGAGCGACGTGTTGGTGGAGTAGCTCGCCTTGGTCTCGAGGTACGAGGGGATAAAGGCAAAATACAGCGGGTACGCGACGCCGACGGTGAGCCAGATGAGGAACGTGACGGACGTGTGCTGGGCCATCTTGCGGCCGGCGAAGAGCTTCTTGTAGTTGTCGGCGTTGTAGTCCTTGAAGCTCTCCCGGAGGATCTCCACGTACGAGAGTTTGGAGCCGCGGGGGGCGATGTCGGCCTCGGCGTCGGTCTCGACGTCGACGTCAACATGGACGGGTCCGGTGACGACGCTGCCGGCCTCGGAGGCGGTCTCGCAGCGTCTGTCGACGTCCTGCAGCATGGCGAGGGTGAGGGTTTCCGGACGGCCGTTGTAGCGCGCAATGTAGTTGACGGCCTCGACGGCCTCGGCGTCGCGGCCCTTTGAGATGAGGAAGCGCGGCGACTCGGGGATCTTGAAGAGGAGGATGCGGATCAGGGCGAAGGCGATGGCGATGCCGCCGAGCGTGATCATGAGGTAGCGCCTGAGGTCACGACGTTAGTGATTTTGCTTCCTTTTTTTTTTTTCTGTTTCATCGGCAGACCAGGCCAGTCTACTCACCAGCCCATGTTGTCTTGCATGCGGCAAGGCGCGTCGGTCGAGGGACAGGCAAAGTTGGCCAGGAAGACCCAGGCCAGCAGCGAGACGATGACCTGGCCGAGGTTCCACCAGGCCGACAGGCTCACGAGCAGCCACTGGTGCGTCTGCGGGACGAACTCGAGGAAGACGACGCTGTCGACGGGCACGTTGCCGCCGGCGGCGGTGCCGATGATGGCCCAGAGGGCGCAAAAGGCGGTGAAGTTCTGGGTGCCGGCGACGGCGCAGGCGAAGACGCCGCCGTAGAGGATGGTGGCGTTGAAGGCGGGCTTGCGGCCGATGAGGTCGGCCGTGGTGCCCCAGAAGGAGGCACCGATGATGAGGCCGACGTAGTAGGCGACGGAGCTGAAGCTGAGGCGCGCAATGTCGGTGAACTCGTTGCCGATGGGCGGGCGGATGGCGGTGATGCCCTGCGACCAGAAGTTGTCGACGATCCAGCCGAAGCCGTTGACGACGAAGAGGATCCATTGAAACCTGGGGGGGTCGTCAGCAAGGTGTCGCGAAGGAGACTGGACACGCCTGGCTGAATAGGACCAGCCAGTCAGTCGGTATATACTCACTTTCCCATGCCAATCTCGCCGAGGTGCTTCGCCACGAGCTCCGACTTGAGACGGTACTGCTCGTTGACGGCGCCCGTGTAGAAATCGCGGGCGGTCGAGTCGTTGTCCGACTCTGCCTCGCCATTCTGGACCGAGTTGGAGCGAGACTGGGTCAGAGTCTCGCCCTTGACGCCCTTTGCGACGCCCTTTTCACTCGGCGCCGACATGGTGGGCGGAGTGAGTTGTGAAAGAAAAGATGGAAGTACGCACGAGCAAGAGACTGAAGAATCCGACTCTGTTCAACACGTGTGCAGACAAAGACGAGAACCTTGCGAGTCTGGGCTGGAAGCTGAAAGGACGAGTGACACGAGCCTCTCGTCCGGTCCCAAGCGGACGGACACGCTGAGCTTTATTCAGAAAGGCAACGGGATTCAAGTGGTACACGACGGAGCCAGGACCGACAGACGACGGAGAGGTACATGGTTCGTATGTACAGAGGCTGGAGAGGCCAAGCAAGGGATCAACAACAATCACTCGACAGACGACATGTTCAATGGGCAACTCTCACTCTCACTCTCACAGCTTCACAGTACATGGCAGGCTTCTCAGCCAGAGTGACAGGGGTCCACCTGTGCGTACATGTACAGTTCTACGTAGTCTGTACGATTATGGATACCCTCAAGTGGCTGACTGGCTGGCTGACTGGCTGGGTCTGGGGGATCTTCACCTGTCTCAGCCTTTTCTCGCACAGGTGTTGACAAGGGAGGCGGTACAATGGAGAGTAAACTCTGCTATATCCGTACGTACGGATACAAGTACGTAGAGATATGAGGACTGTAGATGGAGCGCAGCCTGTGCTATCGGTCTGTCGGTGAGAGAAGAGCCACCCTGCAGATATCAGCTGCTCGACAGCGTCGTGGTCGTGGACACCCTCGTGGGTTCCATCTCAACCCCAGATTGGCTTTGAGCAACATGACGCCCAATCGTACGTCTGGGATTACGCCTGAAAGATAACGGGTCCCCAACCCTCACTTCAGAGGGGGAAAGGGGAAAGGCGGTGCCTTTTGTTAGTCTCTGAGTTGCAGAAACTTGCTATGACCTCCCATTTCTGCTGGGATCCTTCAGCCCGTCTCTCCAATCAGGCGGGCCCCTCGACGAAGGTTTGGCCCTCGACGAACAGGGAAACTATGTGCCAAGTATGCAAGGCACTGGTGATTCATGCCTGTAGTCTCGGCCCCGGCTCCGTCTGGGGGTCCCGGGCGAGAGCCAGAGAGTGAGAAAGTCAGAGTAGACAGTGACGGTAACAGTAGATAGAGTACTTGTGACAGGGACAAACGGGGCTCGCCGAGTTGATGACGTAGGGTGCAGAGACTTGCGAGAAGCTCTTTGCAACCTCTTCAACCGCGTTCCGAGACGGGGTTGGTCAGACCAAGTCCTTCGTATGGAGGCATAAACGGGGCGCCAACTTGCAGGAAACGGGTCGCGTTGCAGGTTTAATCTAATTACCTAACGAACCATGAAGGTAGCGAGGCCATTGTGTTCCTTGTGATGCCTCTTTGGTCCTTTTTCGGGTCCATCATCCTCGACTCGCACAATGCCTGAATGCCACCAGCAAATTGCCGTCTCGACGAGAAATGCCCATTTTGCCACCAATCCTCAAGCACGTGCTATGGATTTGCAGAAAATTTCTGCATCGACTGCATGAATGGCCGCATTCTGCCTTTGTTGTGTCGTAATACCGGGTCCCTTTTCGCTGCCGTTGACGTGGACAGCCCAGGTAAATCCAGGTAAATACGATTAATGCGATGCTGGGCAAACCCAAACAAACAAGTCGCGTCAGAAAAGGACCCTGAATAAAGGCGAACCGCCTTACCCGCCCGTTGAAACCGCTGACATTTTCCCGAGAATTCATCCCTGGCCCTCCCAAGCTGTCCGTATGGACTCGTACTACGGACTGCGAAGATGTATACCAACACTTGAACACGCCCACTCACCCTCCATCACACACACGCACACACACACACATAGTCTCTCTCTCTCTATCTCCCTCTCTCATCATGTCTGCGCGTAGTCTCACTCAGCTGGAAGGGGGAACCTGCAGAAATCCACCAAAGTACTCGTCGAGCCACTGGGCCGCCGACGATCCTGCGCCCGTCTGCGCCGTGTCCCAGCGGCCAATCGTGCCCACGTAGCCGTCCGGTCTGACGATGACGATGGCGGCCTCGTCCGCCGCGAGCCCACCGAGCCACTTTTCCGTGCACGATCGGCCCTGCGTGTCGAGCGGCGCGACGTCGTCGAGGTAGACGGTCCACCCGCTCCGCGAGAAGACGGGCGGCAGAGACGAGACTTCAAAGTCGTTCTTGTCTGTCGAGGCTGTGGAGGGGGGTGGGAACGACGTCAGTACACCGGGGAAACTATGGGAATCACGCAATCGTGAGGAGATGCGACTGGACAAATAAGACAGGACAGATGGGACTGGACAGATGGGACAGATGGGACACAGTGGCAGGCTTACTGATGAGGGCAAAGGTGCCGAGCTCGCTGACCGAGGTGTACCGCTCGGGTCGTACGTGAATGTCGTCGGCGCGCCTGGCTCGTGGCTTCTCCTGGTACGACAGCGCCGCCGCCTGTGACAGCTTCGTGAAGAGTGACGCCTCTGCCGCGACCGAATCGTCAAAGTCTCGCAGGAACATGGCCGAGGGCGCGCTGGCGACGTCGTCCAGCACAGCGTAGATCCGAAACTGCCCGAGAACAGGCACGTCCAGCTGGATGTCAACCGGACACGCGTCCAGGTATCGTGTCACCTTTGCCGGAGGCAGATTACACCCAGGTCTCGCGGCACCCTGCGTCGCACGAGGTGACGGCCCGCGATTCAACTCGTTCTCGCCGTACTCGACGCCCACGCCGGATATAAACCGCGTGTTCTTCTGGAAGTTGTCCGCCAGGCGCTTCGCGTCGCCGCGCGCAATCTCGTTGGCGTGCTCATAGTCAAAGTCGACGAGGTCGTGCGCAATCTTCTTCCGCTCGTCCTCGTACGAACCCAGCAGCACTTCGCCGCCATCCTTCCCGAACCCGCGCAGGGCCAGGTTCAGCTTCCACCCGAGGTTCCACGAGTCGTGGATGCTCGTGTTCATACCCTGCGCCGCCTTGGGACTGTGCGTGTGGGAAGCGTCGCCCGCGATAAAGGCCCGCCGCCTCGCGTCCGAGAAGCGCGCCGCCACGCGCTGGGCGACCTGGTAGTTGCCGAGCCACTCGACGGAGCGCCAGCCGACGCGGTACGGCGCGAGGATGAGGCGCGCCTGGTCCATGACGTACGCCTCGCCGAGCGTCTTGGACGACGTGGACGCCTTCATCTCAATGTAGAAGCGCGTCATGTTGCGCTCGCGCGGGATGATGAGGATGGAACCGTGCTGTTCCGACAGGACGACCGTCTTGCTCCAGATGTCGGGGAAGTCGGTTTCCAGCTCGCCGTCGAGGACGCCCCAGACCGACGTGTGCGGCGTGCCCTGCGCGTACGTGTCGGGGATGCTCTTCCTCACGAGCGAGCGCGCGCCGTCGCAGCCGACGAGGTATTCCGTGTGCATCGTCTTCGTCGTCGTCTCCGGGTTCTGTTGCTGCTGCTCCTCGGGGCTCGGGACACCGCACTCGATCCGGAGCGAGCCATTGTCCAGCGCCTCGTATGTCTGGAAGCTGCGGTTGCGCTTGACCTCGACGCCGCTCTGGCGCAGATCGTCAATGAAGACGGCCTCGATCATGCCCTGGTGGCACAGCAGGATGTACGGCTGGAGCAGGTCCACCGCCGAGGCTGGGTAGTGGATCGAACGGCTGATGCGGTGCAGGTCGGCCTCGCTCGAGCTCTGCCACATGCAAATGTCGTGAACCTTGACACCTGTGCGGAACAGCTCGTCCCCGAGGCGCAGCATCTGCAGTGTCTCGATGGACTTGGGCTGGATGCCGTCCGCGCGGCCGACGGTCGTCTGGTCCGGTCTCTCGTCGATTACGTCGACCTTTTGGCCGAACCTTGCCAGCAGAGATCTTGCGTGGTGGGCAGCGTCAGTTGGGTACGGCCCGGACGGTTCGGAGGTGGTGGGGACACATACCCGAGCATGAGGCCGGCCGGTCCGGCCCCGACGACACATACATCGGACTTGGCACGTTCCGGTGCCGCGCTGCCGTTTCGATTGTGTCCGTTTGCTTTGCCGTTGGCGTGAGGCATGGTTGATGTTGTTGAGCCTGTCGTCATGTTGCTGTGGGGGGAAGACGAGTGATGATGAGCAGTGGTCGTATGGTCTTGGTCTTCTCTGAACACCAAAGGAAGTGGAATGTCAATTCGAAAGCGATGAGATGCTGCGAATGAAGCTGCTGATTGAACCGAGGCTGCTTCAGAGCTAGAGTATAAAAGCGTCCAGTCGTTCCAGGCCGACTTCTATTCCCGAATCGAACGAAACTCTCAACATCCCATATCTACAAAATGGTTCGATATCCAGCTGATGATGAAGCGAAACAAATGACCTGTTCTCATCACCGTATCGTCTTCACTGCGCGAGGTCCCAACCGACTGAGGCCGTCTGCTCATTGCTCCATGCTCACCTCCCACCCTCTCCCACTCACGACAAAGACACCCGCATCCTGGCCCATGCCATGATCCCCCACTCTCGGGATTCATTCTCCCCTGGTACTCGAGGGTAGCATCGATGCCAGACAGGAAGCGAAACCCGCGGGAAAGCCGGCAGATAAGATATCCCACGCGATCCAACCTCTCCGCCCCCGCTGATAAGCCCTACACTGCTTTGTACACGTCGCCGACTCGAGCCCGGGCGGTTGCGGAGCTGATGGGATGCGACGTCTTCGGCTGAACCTTTGGCATCCCGATATCGCCTGGTACCCTGCTACGCTTGAGGGCACCGACTCAAGACGGCCTGGCTTCTGGAGTCACGACCTAGACTGCACGTCTCGTGAAACCCGATGCTCTGAATACTGTTGTTGCATGGGTTCATAGCTTCTTCCTCAACCTGATCGACAATATGACGTTGGTAACCATGCAGAAGCCCGCGACACCCTGGCAAGACACCGTGGCCAAGAAGCGACAGGCCCAGGCCGAAGCCATCGCTGCTTTCGCATCCCAACCGCGGCCCGACGGTGACGAGACCTCCAAGAGCAGCAAGGTACTCGAAATCACGGGAATCGCCGATGCTGATGTCCTTGCGTTCAAGATCGCGCAAGGAGAGTTTTCAAGCGAACTTGTGATCAGAGCGTACATAGAGAAGTGAGAATACCAGGTCATCCAACGACATTCATCGCTCAAGCCTGCTAAACCTGGTTTCGTATACAGAGCGATAGGAACTCATAGCAAGGTACAGGACCTGTATCTCGCCGGTATTGACTTGATATGCTCACTGACAGGTCTCTGTGAATACAGACAAATTGGTATGTGAAAGCGTTTGCTGGACACTCCAACTTGAAGTGCCTATCGGAATCACCCATCTGACTTTCGGTTCTCCTGTGCAGTTCGACAGAAGTTGCCTTTGAAAGCGCTCTGCAGCGCGCGAAAGAGCTGGACGCCCATCTGGCCAAGACCGGAACCCCGGTTGGCCCTTTTCATGGCATCCCGGTCACCCTGAAGGATCAGTTCAACGTCAAGGGCCTCGACACCACCCTGGGATACGTGGGAAGGTCCTTCTCGCCAGCGGCAGACGATGCCGTCGTCGTCAAGATGCTCGAGTCGCTGGGCGCAGTAATCATTGCAAAAACCAACCTGCCCCAGAGCATCCTGGTACGTTCAGCCGCTCACTCTGGAACCTGCATTTCTAACAAGAAGCTCCCAACGCAGTGGTGCGAGACTGACAACCCGCTCTGGGGTCTGACAACCAGCCCCTTCCACGATGCTTACACGCCAGGTGGTTCCACCGGAGGCGAAGCCGCTCTCCTGGCGACCAATGCCTCCTTGCTCGGATGGGGCACCGACATTGGAGGCAGCATTCGGATTCCGTCTCACATGAACGGACTGTACGGCTTCAAACCCAGCGTAAGTCACGACTAGCTCCTACTCACTCGTGGCCTGGCTCGGCTGATGGAGAACGCAGAGCGCACGACTGCCTTACCGCGGCGTTCCCGTCGTCTCGACCGAAGGCCAGGAACATGTGCCGTCGTCCATCGGCCCCATGGCCCGCAGCCTCGGCACCGTACACTCCGCCATGAAGCACTTCATCAAGGGAAAGCCCTGGGAGCTCGACGCTCGGTGCGCCCCGGTTCCGTGGCGAGAAGATCTGTACCAGGAGACGCTGTCCCGACCGCTGACCGTCGGGGTTCTGTTCGACGATAACGTCGTCCGGCCTCACCCACCGCTGACCCGGATTCTCCGCTCTGCGGTCGAGAAGTTGAAGAAGGCCGGTCACGAAGTTGTCGACTGGAACGCCGGCTTGCACGAAGACTGCATCCGGGTCATGGTAGGCCTTTCCGAACCCTTTGGTGATGGAATCTGGCTGACCTGCTTCTCCATAGGACATGCTCTACACCGTTGATGGCGGGGAAGACGTCCGAAAGGACGTCATGGCCGCAGGCGAACCCTTCATCCCCCACGTCGAGCGCCTCGTCAACCGCGGCCCGGCCATTTCCGTCTACGACTACTGGCAGCTCAACCGGCGCAAGTGGGAGTTGCAGCAGGCGTACCTGGACAAGTGGAAGTCGATCCGGTCGCCGAGAACAGGTCGCCTTGTCGACGTGGTTCTGATGCCGCCCATGCCGCACACCGCCGTGCCGCACGGTAGCTGCCGCTGGGTCGGGTACACCAAGGTGTGGAACTTTCTCGACTATCCTGCCCTGGTCGTTCCCGGAGGCAAGGTTGAGGAGGGAGATGTCGGCGAGGTGTGGGATCACGAGGCGGTGGGCCCTGAGGACGCGTGGAACAGGACACTGTGGGAGGAGAATGGCAGGGAGATGGCTTCCCTTGGGTTACCGGCGGGTCTGCAAGTTGTAGGTCGCAAGCTCGAGGAGGAGACTGTTCTCGCGGCTGGGAAGGTCATCGAGGATGCGCTGAGAGTATAAAATTTGTTCGTCTCAGAGTAGAACATGGTCTATCTCGGCCACATGAATGCTGTTATACATTGCCTGGTGACCACATGATTCATACAACGTACGCTTGTTGATGAACTCGGCAAGTTATGGCCATCCAGTTTCTTTCCGATAGATACATTCGGCTGGACTTATATAACAGAAGGGGAAATATGTCCTCTGCAAACACAGATGGCTATCTCATTGGTCTAGACAACATCTTTTTGCCCTCGATAAATAAAGAGATCTTTTAAACTCAAGAACTGGTCAAAACGTGTTGTCACACTTGTACAGACAAAACTGACCGCCCATACACTTCACTTACAGACATCCAAGAGCTTTGACTCAGCGGAAAACGTGTCATTAAATCTATGGTATTAAGCTTGCGTCTTCTTCCACTCCTCGTACTTCTTCACGACCTCTTCCCTGCTCGCCGGCATCAACGCACCCTCGGGGACTGTGTTTTTGGATTTGAAGTAGTCGCTCATCTAGAACCACGTCAGCTCTAGATCTGAGGTTTGTATTGTCGGGACATACCTCTCCCATGGTCACCCACTCAACACCCTCGTGCTTGTTGATGTGCTCAATGATACGCTCATGCATCAGTAATACATGCGGCCTTCCCGAGACGTCGGGGTGGATGGTCATCGGGAAGATGAACTCATCTGCAAAATATAAGCAACTGACTCCACATCCAGCTTTGCTTCCCGAGAACCTACCGTATTCTCTGTAAAAGTAGTCAAAGTGGTCCTTCCAGATATCCTCCACGTCTCTGCAACCAGGTCAGTCCCCGCAAGGGCCCGTCAACGTCAACGTCAACATCACACGGCCAGTACTCACCTCGGGTTCACCCACCCGTGCGAGTTGGCCGAGTTCTTGATAAACATCATGGGGGGCAGGTCGTCAATGTACCACGACCCGGGAATCTCCACCAACCCCGTCGGCGTCCCCCTCACCAGCGGCTTCATCCACTCCTCGGCCTTCTTGCTGTAGTCGATCTTGGTCCACTCGTCGCCCGTGCGCAGCCAGTAGGCCCGGCAGTCGTGGTGCGACATGGAGTGGTCGTACTCGATGCCGTAGCTCAGCAGCAGTTCCGTGCCCTCGCGGCTGGTTTCCCACCAGGGCGCCACGCTCCCGCGGGGCGGCGAGCCGCCGCAAAAGTCCGTCAGCAGCTTCCACGTCTTGTCGAGCACGTCGCGCTGCTGCTCGGGCGTCATGTCGGCCGGGTTCTCGTGGCTGTAGCCGTGGAGGCCGAGCTCGTGGCCGGCGTCGCGGACGGCGGCGCACTCTTCCGGGAACGTTTCCAGCGTGTGGCCGGGGATGAACCACGACGCCTTGATGTTGTACTTGTCGAAGAGGGCGAGGAGGCGGCGCGTGCCGATGCTTCCGGCCCAGATGCCTGCGTTGAGGGTTGCCCCCATCTTAGTTTTCTGCTGTTGATAGTGTTGGTTCGATGGATGAGGATGAGCCCACCTCGACTGATGTCACTGGTGCTGTCCTCACCGCCATACGAGCCTAGCCAACCGGCAACAGCATCAATGTCGACTCCGTAACTTGGAGATCGGGTTAGCGAGTCATCGTGGACGTCCTCCGAGATCCTACTAACCAAACGAGAACCTTTTTCTTGCCCATTTTGGTTGTCGACGTAAAGGTTCAGCTTCAAGTGTCTTTGTGGCTGAGTGATGATGATTGGCAGCTGTGGTGGTATGCTGATGTTGTGTCAGACACTCCTCAGTGCTATAGTGGCCTCGGTGTGATGTTTTATGCCAGCTTCGAGCACATCACGAGCGCGGGGATAACACGTCGAAATCGTAGATAGGAGCCTTCTCACGATACCAGTGCTGTCGAAGCAACGGGCGTACCCGGCTTGCCAGGAGTTTCTGCGCGTTCGTTCTCCATCACCAACACCTCACCCGGGACTCACTCCATTCCAGCACTGCCCGCTCCGCCACTTTTGTTGGTTTACAGATCACCTGTAGGACTGCCATCAATATGAGGAGACCAATGGGACAACAGTAAGCCTCTTGACCCCTGCCATGGGTAGTATGCATCCCATCTACGACACTTATCCCCGCCCCCATCTTTGAGCCCTCACACTGCCACTCTTCCACTCTTCCACTCTTGAACCGCGCTATCCTACTTCAAGCCTTCAGTCATCCCCCTCTTTGCTGCCAGTCTTCCCAACCCACTCCACCTGCGACAGTGTTACTTAGCTTGATTATTGGTATACATCGGAAACGGGTGACGTACCACCCTCTTTTGTGAGCCTATCTCGGAGCTAATGGAATAGATATCTTGATAGCTTCGAGACACCCTCCCATTGGCCATAAGTAATAACCTCCAGCATCATACGACATGTACTATTGCCGGATAGGTTAGGTGCACCGTGCGAGAACAGGTCCGGATAGACTTTTACTGTAATGACCGGTTATTCTAGGGTCCTCGGGCCTGGAGACGAGCGATAGGGCACAGTCGTCCATACGAGAGTTTGAGAAATTTGTTCTGTAGCAAGACGATTGTTCATCGGTTTAAACCGTCAACGACTCTTCCGTAGCTGCGATGACAGTGGGATAAGCACAAATTCATTGAAGATGGAGATGCGATGGATACGTTGACGTAGGACGCCTCTGATTATCAACAACACAAAAAGGTATAAGACACCGGTATAGTGGTACACAAGCCGAGACGCTTAGCTTTGACGAGCTTTGCCTCCAATCTCGGCCATCTTCTCAGCTGCCTGCTTCATCCGCTGCGCCGTCGCCGGGGGCAACCCGAGTGCTTCGTTCTGTTGCTCCATTTCAGCCAGACGATCTCTCCAGGTGCCCAGTTGCTTCAAGCCTTTTTCGGAAATCGAGTCGTCTAGTTTCAGCCCTTTGAGCCGGAAGACGAGCTCGCCGCAGCGCAGAACCCACTCGGTCGCCACCCACAGCCGGCTGTCCAGAACGGCACCCTTGAGCTCCTTGTCGTCTAGCGCACTCTCGAGCTGCCACTGGGAGAAGTGTAGCCACGGGTGGAATTTGGAGGTGATGAGCCTCGAGGCGAAGGAGTTGAGATTCTTCCAGGCGTTTACGTCGTCCGAACTCCATTTTTCGAGTTCGGTGGGATCTAAAGGGGTAGTACAGTACGGTTTAGCCGCCCGCTCGACAATTGTGCTTGAACAGGGTGTGCTTACCGAACCACTTATCCAAGAGGTAGCCGTTCAACTTTGGCAATTTCTCCCAGAGAAAAGAAGGCTCATCCTGTTTCGGTGTCGTCAGCGTCGTGTCTGCGGACTGTAAGGGTGGTGAATCATACATGGTCCTGTGTCCTGACTTGCCCGCCGGTCTGCTGGAGGTTCTTCGCGGCATCGACCAGCACATCCTGCCAGGAGTGATCCGGGGGCACGAGGTAAGCGACATCCACCATCACCATCCACAGAGCCCAGAAGAAGCTCTCGACTTCGCCTTCTGAGGGTTGCGAGGCGCCCAGATGCCTGAGCCCATCTGCGATTGCGGTTGACTTGTTCGCGGAGTCTTGAGGAGAGACGAGCGACTGATTAATGAGGTAAAAGATGGCCCTTTGCGAATCGCTCGTGATGCTCTGGTCAACAGACCGGAGGTCGATTGAAGTTTCACCCATGGTAAGGAAGAGTCTCGTTTGATGCCAGTTCCCGCGCAGTGATCGTGAAGCAGAAAGAGTTGGCGATGGAAGTTGAGGGAGACGACGAGAGGTGAGAGAAGACGTGGTGGTTAAGCGTGCGGCGGGGGTTGAAGCGCAGACGCGGGCGTATTATCAGTAGCCGCCCATACGCGGAGCGCGGCTCAAAACAATGAGGCGGTGCAAGACGGGTCACGGAGGAGGTCTCACGGCAGCCTCAAGCTAGGCCGCATCATTTTGTCTACCCGACGACGTGCTGTCATGCCGACTGGCGCATCGAGGTGTTGCCTCCCTATCCACGATCCCACGAATCATTGCGTTGGAGCCGGTGGAAAGGGAGGGATGAGCTGCACTGCAGCCGCCAACGAGGCTGCTGTGGCGCCGAAGCGCGTCTCGTGGCTGTCCACGTCAAGATGCAGACCTCAAAGAGGAGCTCCGGTCACTCGGGGCGTTCGGCAAGGCGACAAATAGAAGGTCCTTCTTCGCGCGCATGGTCAGACTCGTGGCTTTCGGGCGAGGGCCGAAAGTGCAACTCTTCTCCCGAGCAACAAGTCGGCGTAGGCTGTAGCCAACGTCTGCACATTGCGCCGAATCGGGCTGCCTGAGGTGAGCATGCCGATTTACAAGTTCTCGGTGCTACCGCTCGTGGCTAGGCTTGCAATTACCCAACCCATGGGTACCCGTGGGTTACCCAAAAAATGGGTTAGGTAATTACTTTACCCATAGGTCTAGCCTAAATAGTTTATAAGATTTTGGGTACCTATAGTATTACCTATAGGTAGCTGTAGGTACCTAAAATAATATAATTTTAGGTAATAAGTAGTTATAAGTATCTAAAAAAACTATTCAGAAGTATTATAGGAAAAGTAAATAACTAAATTTAATTTTCTTATTTATTTATAAAAATTAAGATAAATANNAAATTAAGATAAATAAATATATTATTACTATTACTTATAGTAATTATTTATAGTAATTAATTATTCCTTTTAAGCTAATTATTATTATTACTCCTTATTTTTATCTTCTCTATTTTTTTTATTACTATAGATAGTCTAGCTGTTAATAATTTCCTTTTACTTCTATATTTTATATATCTTTTTTTGCTACTATAGTAGTATACTCTAGTGATAATAAAAGTTAAACTATTTTTTAACTAAGTGGCTATTAATATTAGGTTTAGATAATATGGAATAGAGAATAATTAGGTAAACTAATATATAAGTAAAAAGATTAAAACTTAAGCTACTAATAGTATATAGAAATTAATAGGTAAAGATAATATTTTTCTATATAATTATAATTTACTTTATATATATAGCTACTAAGTTAGTTACTAAAAAAAAGTAAGTAAAATAGAAAGCAGTAAGTAATTTAGTGATATTACTTATATTTAAATATTTTCGTGAGATATTATTTAGCTACTTCTTAAAGAGTATTAATAGTTAATAATTAGTAATAGAGATCTTCTTTACTGGAAATCTATATTATTAATTTCCTAATAAGATATTAGAAGGAAGCTTTAGGAATTAAAAACTTAATACTATATTAGTAGTAACGAATTTCCTAAATAGCTATAATTATAGATAATTAGATTTATAGTAATTATTTATAGTAATTAAGAATAAACTTACTACTAGGATAATATTTATATAGTTTTTACTAGATAGATTTTCTAGCTGAAGTTTTTCTAAGTAAGGTCTTCTAAGCTACTAGAGTTTTCTAAGTAGTAGGATCCTTATTAGTAGCTAAAGTAGCTAAAGTTAAGGTTTTTACTATAGTTTATTTAGCTATAATAATAATATTATATTTATATTTTTTTTTTAGTAAGCTATCTATAAGTAATATTTAATTAGTTAAATTAAAATAAGAATAATAAGTAAA
>MASP02000794.1:0-17405 GCA_001693025.2 Colletotrichum lindemuthianum | reverse complement strand
GAATAAAAAAAGAAGTATTTATATTAATAGTAGAATTAGAGGAATAAGAAAAAGAGAGAATAATAAGGAGTAGTATAAAAAGAGAATTATTTAAACTAATAGTAAAATAATATATCTAACTAGCTAATTACTATAACTTATTTTTAAAGCCTCCCTCTATAATAATAAAGAACTAAGAGATAGTATACTAAATAATATAAATTAGTATAATTAATAATATCCTTATATTATTACTTATTATCTCTATTTACTATAAGTAGTATATTTATATAATAAAAAGCTAAGCTAAATTAAAATAACCTTAATTATATTACTATTCAATAATAACTATCTTTTATTTATTAAATAAGCCTCTATAATAATATTACTAAAGTATATTAATCTATTATTAATATTACTAAGAAGAAATAGTATCTACTAAATTAATAAAAATTAAAAATAGGAAGATACTTATAAGATTTTTACTAGAAGAAGATATCTACTTAGTAATTATAATCTATCCAATAAGTATATATACCTCTAATGGTATAATTTTTAGAGAAATATTTATAATTAAAATATAGTAAAATTATATTAACTATATATATTCTTCCAGCTTAATATCTTAAATATATATTCCTCTCTAGATCCTATTAATAGTTTTTATAAGAATATAATCTATAATAATATCTTTATAATTAAAATTAATAAATATAAAAACATATTCTAATATATAAAAGT
Source organism: Colletotrichum lindemuthianum (assembly GCA_001693025.2). Lineage (NCBI taxonomy): Eukaryota > Fungi > Ascomycota > Sordariomycetes > Glomerellales > Glomerellaceae > Colletotrichum > Colletotrichum lindemuthianum. The sequence goes on along the minus strand of MASP02000794.1, from coordinate 16,685 downwards.
AAAGATACTAATGGGAATATATTAAAAAGTTATATTTTAATAATAGAGTGAGAATATTAAACTTTAGATAAATATTAATAGTAATATTCTTCATAATATTTTTATCTACTTCTATATTTACCTATAGAAGAAGTAAAATATCTATTTTAATAAAGTATAGAAAGTTTATTATATTAACTTTAAGGAATAAACTCTAGAATATTTTAATAATATAGAGAAAGTATTAATATAAATTCTTAAAAACTACCTTATAGGGAGAAATATATATTTCTCTATAGATAAGAATATAATAAAGGAAAAGTTAGTTAAGATTCTTAAAGAGAAAATACTAATAAGATAGATAGTAGAAAATATTAAAACTAACTAATAAGGATATTTTACCTTTAGATAAAAAATTATAAGAAATTCTAGCTTTATTAATAACCTCCTAGAGATAGGAGAATTTATTCTTATTAATTAATAACTATCTATATTGAGAAGCTTAATAATAAAGCTACCCTCTCTATAATTAATATTATTAATATAAATAATAAAAAAATATTAATATTATACTTATAACTAATAAAGTTAAATATTTAAATAGATATTAATTTATTAAGGACTAAGAGAATAATAATTAATAAGAAAGAGAAACACCTAAAGCTAACTAAACCCCTAAAACTTTATATTTACCTCAGAGGAAAATATTAGTGAATATTAAAATACTATATTCTATTTAACTAACCTTATAAGAAGGTTAAGTTATTATTTAGTAGAATATATAAAATAAATAATAAATATACCAGAGAGAAATATAATATCTTTAAGAAGAAGAAATAAATATTAATTACTAAATATATTAGCTATAATATTAGCTGGAATATAGTAGGAGGAGTTTTTAATAATATACTAGTAAAATAAATATACTTATACTATAAGATATTAATTTTACTAATCTAAAATACCCTCTTAATTACTTAAATAGCTATAATAATTAAAAATAAGTTTAAGATACTTATAATCTATTTTAACTACTATAGGGAATAAAAGAATATAAACTTTAAGATTTTTACTAAAAACTATAAATATACTAATATAGTAAAAATATTGAGAGTAATAATAATATAGATTAACTTCCTTTAATATATCTATCTAAATCTATAAGATCTATAGAAGAAAAATAATAAGAAGATATATATAACTATATACTAAATATATAATATAATTAATATACTCTATAATATTATTAATAAAGTTAAACTAACTATTAATAAGCTATATAAATAAATAATTAAGATATTAAAAAATTAAAAAAGATAGTTAAAGTAAAAAACTAACTATATTATAAATTATAATTAATTTCTTATAAACTATATATATAATAGTTAAAAGTGAAACTAACACTTTAACTACTCTTAACTACTTTATCTATAATATATATAGAATAATAATATTACTTTAAGATAACTTTATAAGAAGATATAAAATAGAAATATATAAAGTAAATATTAGATATACTTAAAATTAGTATATAAATATTAGTTAATAAAGTATACTCTAGAGGAATATAAACTTACTACTCTATAATTTAGGAAAGTATTTATTATTAATATTATATTAGTAGAGGAGATTATAATATACTTCAATAATATTAACTTTATAGAGAAAATAATAGAGAAAATAAGAAATAATATAAATAAGATATTAGAGGATAATTTTATAGCTATCTACTTTATTATAATAGATAGCTAGAAGGAGACTATTAACTTTATATAGTTTATAGAGATTCTTTAAAACTATATTATATACTATTTAATAATTACTAATAAATTAGAAACCTTCCTAATCTTAGAGTATTTAGAAGTTATTTTTAAAAATATTTTTTTTCAATACTAAAGTAAGTAGACTTTCTACTGGAAATATATAATAACTTAGAATCCTCTAGAGAATTCTCCCTAATATCTTACTAAATAAGATAATCTTAAAAATAAATACTAGATTTAGAGATAGGTAAGATTTTATAAATTTTAGTATTACTAGAATACCTATATTTTTTAGAGATATTAACTTTAATATTATATTTATAGCTAAACTATTTCTACTAAATCTTTCTAATATAAACAAACTACTTCTAAATATATTTTAATAATCTTAATAATAAGATTAAGTAGGAGGAAATATTACTATTTATAGAGAGATATAATAAATATCTATAGTTCTTAATTTAAGAGGATCTCTATAATAAGATTATTAACTTCCTTATAGAGATAGAGATATAGTAATTATATAAGAAATTTAGCTACTTTAGTATCTATAAGTTAAATAATATACTTAAGAGAGTAAGTAAAACTATAATAACTAAAAAGATTAAGATAATTACTAAAAACTACTATTAATATTAAATAAATAGTAAAATATTATATTAGTTTAAATCCAGCCTTAAGGATAACTATAAATTTAATATAGAAATTATAATTAATATTATATATTTTAATAATAATAAACTAATATTATATATAGTTAATATCTCTATAGTATTTATAGCTGTGAAATTTATAAAAAGTATTTTTATAGAGGATATATAGTATATTCTTAAAGTATATTAGATTAATATATATTAGGAACCTTCAGTTAGAATTATTACTAATATAGAATATAACTTTATAGCTAAAAGTTTTAAGAAGGAAGTTAATAGTATAAATAATAAGGTTAAAATTATATTAGTTAAAATTTATGATAGTATTAGTAAGGTAAAATATTACTATATTTCCCTATAAAAGATATATAAGATTATCTAAAATAAAATACTAAAACTTAATAGAGAGAAGATATTATATAATATAGTTGAGGTAATTAATAATATTAGTAGTCTAAATAACTTTATACGAACTCTACTAGTTTTTAGGGTATATCTATCTATATCTTAATTTAATATTATTATTATCTCTAGATATTATAAGATAAGTAGTTATTATTTAGAAAGTAATAGAAGAGGTATATAAAATTTATATTTAATAGTAAATCTCTAATATTTTAAGTATATATAATAGCCTTTCTACTACTTTAGTCTACTACTTACCTCTTTAATTAGAGATATATATCTACTATAAATATTAAGGTTTAATAGAATCTTTCAAACTTATCTCTATTAATAGTAAGATATATATTATAGAAATAAATAGTAAACCTAATATTTTTAGATTAATAAAAATTAAGCTATATTATTAACTATATATTAAAAAGATAGAAACCTAAGATTTATATAATAAGTAGCTACTAAATGAATATCTAAAAGAAAGTATATTAATAGTAATATTCAATAAGAATAAACTAAGATAATAAGAATAATTATATAAAAATATAATCTTTATTACAGAGGCTGAATTTATAAATAAGATCTACTATAATATTTATCTAATAATAAGAGAGATAGAGATACTTACTAAAACTATTAAGTTTTAATAATATAGCTTTATTTAAATACTAGGGAAGCTATTTTAGAGATTATATACTATAAAGTGGGAGACTCTATTAGTGAAAAGTTTACTCTACCTTAAATACTTTAATATCTAGAAATATAATAATATAAGGATCTTTAGTCTCTATTTTATCAATAAGGTTAAGAATATAGATAATATACTATATAAGAAGTTATAGTTAGTTATTAAAAGTTTTAATAATTAGGGAAAAATTAATATTCTTATATAATTACTAATAATCTAATAAGTTAGCTATTACTTAATATTAGTATTATTAGTAATATTTAAAGAAGTAACTTCTATAAAGATTTACCTCTAAGATATTACTTAAGTATATATATAGATAAAAATAATACTAAATTACCTTATATTAGTGAAACTATCTGTAAATTTATATAACTTATATCTAGAGGATATTATTATTATTATAATTTAACTATTATATAACCTTATAGAGTTAGATACCTATTAGTATATAATATACTCTAGCTATTATAAAAACTAACTATAAATAGAAACCTTACTATATAACTTATATCTTATAATCTCTAGGCTTAATAATCTATATTTCAGTATTATAAATATATAAATAGATAATACTCTTAGATTCTACTTACCTAAGTTTAATAATAAAGAAGAGGAGAAGCTTCAGTAAGTAGAATTTATAGCTAAACTAAAGTTAATATTTATATTATATAAACTTCTTATATTTAATAGAGATGTAATTATCCTAAAGGATAATAGTAATATTACCTTCACTTAAAAAGAATAAAATAAGAAGATTAAGCTTATTAATTATATATCTAAAGCTGCAAAATGAATATATATTAAATAATAAGTATAAGAAGTATATATTATCTCTATATACTAACTAGAGGTATATTTTAACTTCTCTATTATAGCCTAATATTAAGAATTAATAGAGGAAGATATTAAGAGACTTAATAAATACTTAATATAGTAGATAAGTAACCTCGAGAGAGAGCTAATATTTATCCTTACTAATATTAAGATAATAAGATTATATATTTTTATTAATAGATTCTTTGCTAATAATAGTAATATAATATCCTAGCTGGAATTTATTATTATTCTAGAGATAGAAGAAGTTAGTAAGAATAATAATATTTTTAAATTTAGAGGTAATATTATCTATTTTTTCTCTACTAAGTTAAAGAAAGTTATATATAGTATATTAGTATCTAAAGTCTATAATATAATTATAGAAGTTAATATAGAATATATAATATCTACTATTCTTAAGTAAGTAACTAAATACTTTAAATTACTAATAATATTAATAGTAGTATATACTAACTTTTACTCTCTCTATAAATATTTTATTAAGTTAGATATTACTAAAGAGAAGTATTTTATAATTAATATTATAGTATTATAATAATTATATAAGAGAAGAGAGATCTTTAAGATCTAATAAATTAATAGTAAAGATAACTTTACTGATAGTATAACTAAAATATCTAATAACTAAGCTCTTAAAATATTTATTACTATAAATAAAGTAATTATAAGAATAGAAGGATAGATTATAAAAGTTATAGAGAGTAATAAGAGAAGGATATAAGGATAAAGAGGGTAAATAGAGAGTGTTACTATAGGAGAGCCTTAAGGTATCTAAATAGTGATAATTAAAAGGTATACTTTTATAAGTAAATACTATTTATAGTGTTTAATCGATTTTTAGTGTATCTAAAAAAACGTATATAACTAGTAGCTAGTTTTTTATATTTTACGCTATTTTTACATTCTACGTTATTTTTGTATTTTACGTTATTTTTGCGTTTTATGCTATTTTTGCGTTTTATGCTGTTTTTACATTTTACGCTATTTTTGCGTTTTACGCTGTTTTTGCGTTTTACGCTATTTTTGCATTTAACGCTATTTTGCGCTTTTGCCACAAAAGAGAGTATTGCTAGTGTCAGGTTAACTGGGCACTAATATAGCAAAAGCTACGGCAGTGGGTAATATACCAGATGCCCCACGTTTTGGATTAATTAGATGAGAGGGATTATCCTACGGATTGATCCTAACGGTGTATAGCGTATACGCGTACGCTGTAACGTAGACTTAGATATAAATAATTAGAGACCACTAGTTACAATCTAGTTACAATAAATCGATCGATTACGACGTTTACTAGTTATAAACTAATAAAAAATAATGAACCTTATTTATAATTAGTATATTAAGAAAGTTGCTAAACACTATAAGCTTACTTATACTATTTTATCTCCAATCTCTATTCCTATAATTCCCTTTATCCCTAATTTAAATATAGCTATAGCTACTAAGGTAAAGAAATTTCAAGAGAAAATTAAATTAGTATTATACACCTTAATTATAATTCGCCCTAATATCTCTTTTATATATACTCAGCTTTTATAATACCTTATAAATCCCTCCTCTTAATATTTCTTAGTAATTAATTAAACTATCTAATATTATTATACTACTTACCACCTTATAATATACTATAATAACTTAGAGAGTAAGTATATATTACTTATTACTAGAGACACCTTATTTACTAATAATAATAAGATATAAAAATCCTCCTAAGAATATATTATCTTACTATTTAGAGAATTAATCTAATAGAAAATTACTTACTAGACTACTATTATTATATCTACTATAGAGGTAAAGCTTCTTACACTTAAATATATAGTAAAAGAAACTATAGCTTTTAAGTAACTTTTCAGAAATATTACCCTAAAGCTAGGTAATATATAGAGAATCTATTATAATAATAATCAGATAATTTATCTTATAGTTAATACCAGCAAACATATCTTAATATACCTATAATATATAGATATCCAGAATATATAGCTTTATTAAGAATATACTACTAATTTATTCAAAATTATACATATACTAATAAATAATATATTAGTAAATAAACTTACTAAAATACTTTTATAGCTAAAATTTTAATATTTTCAATTACTTCTAAACCTCCAGAAAGTAGTTATCCACACGGAATTTCCAACTAAAACTACTTCTCAGGCTAGTTATATAAATAATTAACCTAAAAATAATATAAATACCTAATAGCTAATATCTTCCTTTATACTACATTCTTACTAACTATACTCCTAAGTATGTATATATCTATAAATATAATTATATAAGTAAATATATTATAATGTAAACTATAGATTAATAATATAAAAGCTAGGAAAGCTAAATTACCCTATAAAATATTAGCTATAAAGAAATATAAACTTCACCCAAAAGAATGGTAGATATATAAAAAAGATTAATATCTAAAAGTATTATACTAGTTTCCTTACTTTCCACTTAGAAAAGTAACCTTATATATAGATATAATATCTTTATATATATCAGAAATATTATATAGAATATATCTAATAATAAGATTATTAAAAGCTTACTGCAACCTACTAGCGGAAGAATTAGCGAAAATTAGATAGATATTAGCTTCAGAAGTATCTTTAATAGATATTAATCTAAAATAATCTTTATTCTAGCCTATAAATATAAAAGTAGAAAGATACTTCAGAATAACTACCTTACTAACTATCTCCTAAGGGATAAACCTACTACTAAACTTATTAGAAAATACTAATTATAATATAGCCTTAATTTACCTAAACTTCTAACTAATAGTTAGTTTAAAATATAAGTAATATATAAACTAAAAATTATATTATAGTGGTAAAACTATTATTCTAAATAAGCTTAAGAAACTAAAACTTTAGTATTACCAGCTAGCTAAATAATAGTATATATAGAATCTTACTTATAATATATTATTAGTATATAGCTAATTAGTCTAACTTTACTTAGTAATAGCTACTTTAGAAGTTTCTATTAAGTATACTATAAATATAGTTTTTATATATAGAATTCCTAAAGGTTATTTAGCTTAAGTCTATAAACTTACTATTCTGTTATGAAAGTATTGCGGCTGTAGGAAGCGTATATAAGGAAGCAAAAAGGCTTGATTTTGGTATGCGTGGGATGCATAATCTGAGGGGTATTTTAACCCTACGGATTATAGCTATAGAGCGGCGTTTAGCTATATATATAGTATATACTACTTCGTAATATACTCCCCCAGACGTAAGATATTATCTTATATCTAAATAAGATTATTTCTAGTAGTTTTATTTAGGTTTCCAAATATAAAAGAGATATCTGAATAACTATTATAGAGTATTAATATCCCCTCAATAACTATATAGGGTAAATATTATTTAAGCTCTTAAAGCTTATAACTAAGAGGCTTATAGCTAAAATTAATAATTCTAAGTAGCTATACTACTTATAAATAATTATCTTACGCTCTATATAGCGTAAAGTATAATATTACTCCTTCTGAATATCTCTTATATCTATTTAAAGTAGTATAGTATACTTATTTTTAAGCCTCCCTAGGATCTATAAAGTAAATATAATATTTTTACCTCTTATAAATATCTCTAGTATTTATTTAAAGTAGTTTTCTAGCTTTAGATAACTATAGTGTGGAGTAATTATATAAATAGTTACCTCTAAGACTATAAATTAAAACTGATATTTCTATTATATCTAGCTATATTTCTAATATAAAATAGCTATATTATTCTAGATAATATAAAGTTAGGTTTTCTTTAGAATTTCCTTTAGTATTATATTATAAGTAATATTTCTAGGTAATTCCTCTATAAGTTCCCTTAGTGGAGTAAATATTTATATATAAGTATAAAGATACTATATAGTATAACTACCTATATAAAGATATTAAAATAGTAAATATTTAAATACTTTTCTAAAATATAGAAATACTCTCTATACTTCAGTATTTAGTATACTAAATACTAATTTTACTTTATATTTTAGTTTAAAATTAGAGACTTTAGCTAAAGCTAAGATTATCTCTACTTCTCCAGATTATATATAAATTTATATATAGTTTAGGAAAAACCTTAAAAGAATTTGTTTAAAAAGGTAGAAAGTGAAATAAAGTAAAAAAGAGGAAGGATAAGTGGGAGACTTAGTATAAAATATCTTAATAGAAGGTATTTACTATTATTTTTTAGAGAAGGAAAATAGTATAAAAATACTGCCTCCTAAGAAGAAGAGATAAAGTAAGAATACCTTAAGAGGAGATAAGATAAAGGTACCTTAAGAGGAGGAGAGATAATATAAAAATACTACTCCTCAAGAGAGAAGGTAAAGTAAAAGCACCTTAAGAGAAAATAAGGTAAGGATATCTTAAGAGGAGGGAAGATAGTATAAGAATATTACCTCTAAAGAGAGAAAGTAAAGTAAGGATACTTTGAAAGAAGGAAAGATAATATAAAGTTTCTTAAGAAAGCTAATAAAAAGGCTTCTTAAAAGCTATATTTTATACTATAAGAAATATCTTATATGGATAATATTATATAGTTTAACTAATAGTATAGAGGGAAGATAAAATTATTATAAAGCTAAGTTTATAACTATTATAAAGATATTACAGCTATAGGAAGTATATATAAGGAAGTAAAAAAGCTTAATTTTAGTATATATAGAATATGTAATCTGAGGAGTATTTTAACCCTATAGATTATAGCTGTAAAGCAGCGTTTAGCTTTATATATAGTGTATACTACTTTATAATATATTCTTAGAATTTACTTCCTCTATATTACTATTAGTAAATATCCAAACTAACTAAATATTATCTTGTATACTAAACTAATATTAATAATATTTACTAGGGGAAAAACTATTAGTTTCTTTCTCTACTAGAAACCTTCTCTATATCTTCTTAGGAATTAGGCTATTACTTTCTACCCCCGCAGGTTACTTCTTATCTAAAATAGTATCTAAAATTATAAAAGCTAAATAATTATATTAAGAGGCTACTTCTTCTTACTAGACTTTAGTATAAACAAACTACTTTAGCTATTATTATTTATATTCTCTTTACTTTACTTCTGCAGCTTCAGTATAGGAAAGCTACTCTAGCTATTATTCCTAATATTAATCTTAGCTAGTATTACTTATTATAAAGTAATATAAGTTACCTCTAAAAGAAAAGCTATTATATTTATTCTTCTATAAAATACTATTAGCAGCAAAAATATATATTTATATATATATATAATACAATCTTAAATAAATACTAATATAATAGTAGTAGAAATAGTTTAAAAAGGAAAATTAAGAGGAGGGTATCTTAAAAATAGTATTAAGCTATAGTATTCTTACTACTTACCTTAGCCTAAAGCTGTATCCTAAGTAAATATTATCTATAACTTATAAGAAAAAAATAATTTTTTCATTTATCTATACTTAATATAGTATTTTATAAATAACTTATTAATATCTTATTTTATTTATCATATATCTTAGGATATATCTATATATGAAATAGGGATTTTTAACTAACTTTATATATTAGTTAGTATTTATTTATATATAACTTTCTTTAGGGGAGTATATTATAATAACTTTAGGCCTATAGGCTACTATCCTAAGTTATATAACCTACTAATATGAGATACTTCTTACGTAAGATATACTTATAAATCTATATATCAGATAATACTGCTCCGCAGATAGCTTTTTATATAAATAAGTTTTTACCTACCTATTTCCATAAGTCTACCAGTATGGTTCACTATATACTTTTTATCTTTAAAGTCTACCCTCAACTTACTAATAACTTCACTTTATTTCTAAAGATAGTTTTATAAATATAGGTAATCTAAAGAGTAACTAAACCTATCCACTATAAGTATATAAAAAAAATTATTAAGATTATTATAGCTACTTATAATAATCTTAATACTTCTTAAGTTATAAGCTTCCCACTATAGTTTTTTATATATATATAGTAAGAAAAGAAAAATTAGTAAGATTCCTTCTATCTACTTACTATTTATAGTAAAATATATGTTATTAATCTTCCTTATAGTTTTTAAGAATTCTATTTAACTATTATAAATATATATTATAAAGATAATAATATTTCTTCTTAACTAAATATCTTAGTAGAAATATAAGTATACTTCTACTGCAGATATAATAATAGTAATATTAATAAGATTAAAGATTCCTCTTAAGAGGTTTTACCTACCTTAATTTTATTTCCAATTATTCTTAAACCTCTAAATACTTTAGAGATACTAGAAAATAATAATATTCTTCCTTCTTATATTAAAAGTAATATACTGCTACGCTCTAATAAAAGTAAATATATTAAATATTAGAAAGCTATAAGGTTATATCTTAAACTCTTAAAAGCTATATTTAACTAGGAAAACCTCTTTTAATAAGATAGTAACTAAAAAGACTAATTTATAACCTTCCTTGTAGCTAAGAAAGAAGCTAATTTAACCTTCTCTAGATTCCTCCACTAAAAAGAAATTATTACTATTTCTAATCTTTCCTTTAAAAAATTAATAAAGAAGGAAGTAGAAAATATTATTAATAATAATATAGTTAAACTTATTTAGTATAATTTTATTCTCTATAAAAACTATACTATTTTTAAGTCTTGAATTATTAATAAAAATAAAAATAAAAATAGTAAGTAAGTATATAAGAAATTAAAACTTATAATCTAAGGTTTAAAAGATAATAGGGAACTTATAATCTTTATTTAGTTTTCTATAATTTAATGAAGTAGCTAAAAATTAATTATAGTTATTACCTCTATATTAATAAAAGAAAAAAGCTTCCTTCTTTAGCTAAAAAATATTATCTAGGCTTATATTTAGGCTAAAACTAAACTTATAAGATATATTATAGCTGAATTACCTACTTACCTTAAAAACTAATATTCTCCAGAATTTATAATAGTAACTATTAAATTACTTTATAACTTAACTAACGTTAGTATCTACTGGTAAGTAATATACTTAAAATATTATAAAGAACAGTTATATATAGAGATATTTACCTATAATTCTTACCTTCTTATCTCTTCACTTAATAATAAGGTATTTAGTATAATTAGTATATAAACTAATAATACCCTCAGTTTTTCTAATACTATTTTTACTTAATAAGAGAATAAGGAATTAGTAAAAACCTTCCTTATAGTATAGCTTAAGATCTTCCTTATAAAGTTAATATTATTAGTCTTTAATAGTAATATACTCTCCCTCTAAGGTAAAAACCCTCTTCTTAAGTAAATAAACTAAAGCTATAAGCTTACTATAATTAATATCCTTATAAACTCTAAAATACTTAAAAAAAGCTATATTAAATAATATATATATAAAGTATATATTACTTTAATCTACCAGCCTGAGGTATTTTTTAACTTTCTATCTATAGTATAATAATAATAACCCTCTAGTAATAATATTACTACTTTTAATAAGTATATTAAATAGTAAATAGAATACTTAGATTGAGGGTTAACCTTTATTCTTCTTATTTTCTCTAAAGTATATCTCTATGCTTTTATAAATAGCTTCTTTACTAATAATGTTAACCTATTATCTTAACTGAAACATATAATAATTCTAAGCTAGAAGATAGTTACTAATAAAGGTAAATTTATAATCTAAGGTAACCTAGTTTATTACTTTTTAACTAAAAGTAAAAAAGTAACTAAAAGTATACTTACCTTAAAAGTCTATATTATAGTTACCAGTATAAACCTTATATATATTATTACTATATTTATATAAAAGATTATAGCTTATTATAACCTTCCTTCTCTCCCTATAATTATCTATACTAACTTATATTTATTATATAAGTGCCTTATAAAGCTTAATACTATGAAAGAGAAAAAGCTTATAATTAATATATAAGAATGTAACTAAAGGTTTTAACCAGGAAAGGTTCAGATATATAAGTAGGATCTATATTACTATATAGACTATTACTTAAAGGATCTAAGTTAGGATCCTTCGAGTGAAAACCTTTCTAATACCTAGCTAGTGGGTTACTAGGTATACTATATAATATTAGTTAGTTATATCCTTATAACTATCTCCCCCTCCTAAAACCTTAATCCCTAAAGCTATAGTTATATACTCTACCTTATCTTCCAATCGTGAGGCTTCACTAATATCGCTAATTATATAGTAATTACAATACTAATACTTATTATTATTATTAAGGGTCTTTAATCTACTTTTATTACTAGAATATTAATTTAAAGACTAATCCTATATCCTTAAACAGTAACATAATTTTTTATAATATTATTATTATGGATACTTTATTTATTCCTTCTGTTTATTTATTATAATATTCACTATTAACCTTATAATAAATTATTACCTATAGTTTTTAGATATTATTCTATTATAAGAGGTCTACTATAGTTTTCTTAAAGTCACTTCATTATACTTATAGTAGTTCTTCTCTCTTTTTTATTATATATTTTCTATACCTCTCAATTTTCATTTTTGCTACTTCTATTCTTTAGATACTTCTCTATACTTACTTACTAGGCACTTATATCTCTATTTTCATTTTGTTAACACTTCCCTCTGTTCTTATCTTTTTTCCATTTATTATTAATATACTGTATATTCTATAATAATGTTTTATATTACTATTATTACGTTTATCCTCCAGATATATATCTATAATAACCCTAAAGTTAATAATAAAAGTTTCTTTTATCTAAAGCCTAACGACTATATATTATATTTTAGCTATCTTCTATCTCTTTATCTTAACGTAGGGAAACTCCTCTATATTATTAGTAAATATAATATAAAGTATATTATCTATAAAAAAAATAAGTAGAAATACTATAGTGTAAGTTATCCCTTTACTATATTATTATTAGTATTTTCCTAATTTCGTAATATAAATTCCCTTTAAGTTATATAATATTATTTAAGTTACTTAAAATAAGTTTATCTATTTCTATAAGCTTCTAGAGTAGTAAACTTTACAGTCTCACTATAAAAGTAAACTTTTTTATATCCTCTCTGAAGTCTCAGTAAAGTAGTAGTATATAGGTAAGATTATTCAGAATCCCACTACTAATATAAAGTAATTAAAATTAGCTTTAGAGTATTTTCTCCTCTAGAAGATATTATCTATTTATAAGTATCTAAATATTATATTCCTTATTTCTATAAGTTACTCTAAATACTTACTATACTATCTCTACTAATTACTTTAAATAAGTAAATATTCTTAGTATAAAGACTAAAATACTTTACTATATATCTACTATATAATTTATATATCTTTAGAATAATAGTCCCACTATTATACTAAATAATAACTTTACCTATTTCCTTAATAATCCTTATTATACCAGACCCCTATCTGGCATTAAGATATATAATATTAAAGTAATACTATAATTTAATAATATTTTCTACTAATATCTTACTAATTATTTTATATATAATACTCCTAATTACCTTATCACTATTGAGAGTAGTCAGCCTATCTCTTATAAATCTAACGTTACTACTTCTTACTATATATTCTTCCCTATCTTACTATCTATTAATAGTAAGTTTAGTAAGAATATTAATAAGGATAGTAATAATAGTAGTAATAATAATAATACTAATAGTAGTAATTTATTTAATAGTAAGTCTAAAGTAGTTAAAACTCTTTTAAGACTTCTCTATCTATCTATATCTATTTATTATCCTATTAGTAATAATATTATTATTATTCCTTATCTTTAGGATTATATTATTATTACTTTTAGTAGTTCCTCTATAAATATTAACTTTTCTGTTAGTTATATTATTAAGAAAATTATATCTAATTATTTTCCTTCTAATAATATTTATATAATAAACTTTCTATATTAACTTACTAATAATAATAATATTAGTAGTATTATAATACTAAGTATTAAAGAGGATACTAATAAGTCTAATAATAAACTCCCTCTAAAGAAATATAAAACCTATTTATCTAGTATTACTATTACTTTATTATCTTCTGCAGCCTCTCGCTAAATACCCACTACTGCTCCTAAGAAAGTTACTCTAAAGAAAGTTACTCCTAAGAAAGTTACTCCTAAGAAAGTTACTCCTAAGTAAGCTACTACTTCTACTATCGCTCTAAAGAGAAGTTAGGGACGCCCTCACAAAAATACTTCTAAATCTTAAGGATATTTAGTATTCTCAACTATATATACTAACTAATCTATTACTAAGGTTTATAAAGTTTCTAGTTTAGAGATATACCTCTTAAGATACTATTTAAGATATTTAAGTAGTTAATAGATTTTTTTTCTCTCTCCTCCCCTCTATATAACGTCACTATAAATTTAGTATTAATATTAATTATTCTATTTCCTATAATAATATATTATCTATTCCTTATACTTATAGATAGTTTCTTTTATATTACTTAGGTTAGCTATAATCTTCCAGATATTATATTCTACTAGCTAGTTTACTTATTTTATAAGAAAGTATTTATTAAATCTATCTCCTTATTTACTAATAATCTTCTTAATTTCCTACTCTATTAGGTTATTTTCTAATTTAGATAGGATAATTTAAATATCACTATTATCTTACTAATCTATCTAAAATTCGAGAGATAAAACTAGGAATATATTATATATCTACTAATATTATTTTAGTAAATATATTCTATATACTTATTTCCTAATTCTCTTAATAATAAACACTTTAATATATCTTAACATTAGTTTTCTATATTTAAACCTAAAATTCTTTATTAAGAACCTAATAATAACTCTATATATAAACTTACGCTACTTATACTTCATATTATATATTTTTACCTAACTCTCTATAGTTATCTACTAGTAAGTTACTATTTATTAGTATAATTAGCTAATATAGTTAATATACTCTACTATACTCTATACTACTAGATTACTCTTTACTATATATTTAACTATTTATAAGTGAAATCTATATAACTTTTCTATCAGTAAGTAGCTAATAGTAGTATATTTATTATTATTATATATAAATATAACTTCTTATAGTTATACTATTTAGACTATAAGTAAATTCCTAGTGAATACTTAGAAGTACTACTCTAGAGTCTAATATATTTATTTAGTTTACCTATTAGTCTGTAGGTAGTATACTATTAATAGTTATTATTTAATAAAATACTCTACTATAAATTTCTCTCAGAACTAACTAGTAAAAAGCTTATTTTTATTACTAATAATATTTTCTAGGATACTAAATTAGTATTTAACTTTCTTATAGAAAATTACTATTAGTTTTATAATTATTATCCTCTTTATTATTAGAATAAATAAGATAAACTTTATAAATCTGTCTATAATTATGAGGATAGTATTATATATACTATTATCTCTCTGAATACTCTCTGGAAGCTTAGTAATAGAATCTATATTAAGTTTCTAGAATAATCCTATAGGGATTAATAGAGATTATAACTACCTATATAATTTATATTATAGTATTCTAATATCTTAGTAGACTTAATATAATATTATATAGTTTTATATATCTATAGTTAGGTTACTTTAGTGGAAGTTTCTCTTTACTAAATTATAAATTTTATTTATATCTATATATTCTACTTTATACTTATTATAATATAGACGAAGGATTTTATACTTTAGACATTTTATATTTAATATAATTAGTTTTTCTTTAAAGAAAAATATTCTCTCTATACTAACTAAATACTTATTTATATTTCTAATTATTCTCTAAGTTTTCTCTCTATATATTTAGTAATTTTTATTATAGGTTTGTAGCTTTTTTATAAATTATTTCAGATTTTTAGATACTTCTAGGAAGTATACTATTTTATTTTTTATAAGCTTCCTTATTACTAAATATAGGATATACTATATCAGGATAGTAATCTTAGTCTTTATTAAATTCTCTCTACTACTTAATATTTATTAGATATTCTCTATCCCTCTATACTTATTCTAACTATAGGTAATTATAGCTGTAATTATTATTATATTTCTAGTATCCTAATAAAGATTCTACCTTTAGGAAGTTAAGTATCTTCTACCTCTAGAGTTAGCTTTCTTACTGAAGTATCCTTTCTACTTCTATATTATCTAGATAAAAATTTTTACTAACTCTAAACTTGTTAGAGTTATAGTATTTTGCTATTACTCTTTTTATTCCAAATACCCTGTATTAGGTAAATAAGGGTTGAGTATTCTACTTTACTCTCAAAACCCTATGTTTTCTATTTATTCTAGTAAATCAATTATTAGAGTTTAGGCTATATAGCCTATATAAATTATACTCTAAATTGATTGAACTTTAATATCAGAAA
>MASP02000793.1:0-76387 GCA_001693025.2 Colletotrichum lindemuthianum | reverse complement strand
AATAGAAGAAACGAAAAAGTGGGTCCGCGATAAGAGTTAGAGTTAATATCTTATAAACTATAGATACTAAATTATTATAGATTTAATTATCTATATAAAACCCTAATCGATAACACTTTATAAAAGTTTATAATTCTTAATTTAAATTTAAACGTTTTAAAAATACTTAAAAATTAGCTTTTAAAGCGTGATAAGGCCTGGGCAGCTCGCTTGTCTGGGCAGCTCGCTTATCAACCACGTTAATTGAAATTACTAATAATATTAATAACCCTCAGCTAGATTCTAAGGATAAATATTCTAATAATATTAATATTACTATTATTCCTAACCTTATAGTAAAGTATAATATTCTTTAAGATCTTTAGGTTAAATTATAATAGTAGTAATAGTCTGGTAATAGGTAATCTTCTGCTAGTTATTACTATATTAATATATCTCCCTACTGGAGTATATTCCTCTCTGACCTTAATCACTCTAAACTTCTTCTATTACTTACCTTGCTAACTTTATATCCTTATAGTAGAGGTAAGTTTATTTAACTATATCAGTATTTTACTAACTTCTCTCGCTATAGTCAGTATATACTTAAGTGGCGTGATAGTTATTTTGCTAAATATCCCTAGTTTCAGTTTATTATCTTTAATATCTTAATATAAGCTAAAGTTAATAAATAGAGTAGCTTCTATATTAAGTAAATAGGCTAGGATAATATTACTATTAATAACTTAAGAGCTATATTTAAGTTTAATATTCCTGAGGCTACATATCTTCTTAATATTATTATCTGTAATATAGATATTATTAGAGGTATCTATTTATATTGGGAATCTAGGTAATATTAGCTTAAGGCTATTATCTATATTCTTAAGTAATTAAGCGCCTTTATTACCTTTAGCGTAATAGACTATTACTGATACTCTCTCTATAAGTATATACTTAATTTTAATACGTGGGAGAATACTACTAATATTAAGACTTACTATATATAGATCTTAAGAATAAGTATCTGGAAGAATTTTTATATTACTACCTACTACTTTTATTAGTAATATATCCTCTTTTACAAGAAGGTCTTAAAGAAGGTATTTAACGTTATTAAGTTCTAAGTTTACTATAAGTGGTAAGGTTACAGTACTATACATAACTATAGCGTCTATTAGTTTAATGGTGCTATTAAGTTTAATATAAGTAGTAAATGCATTTGCAAGCTATTTGCTACCTTTTAGGGAGGTTATATTAATACTATTTACCCTAAGGCTAACTATATCTATAATATTCAGTAGGAGGTGAATTCTCTTATAGTTTATTAGCCTGAGAATATTTCAAATTCCTATTTAATATTATCAGTTATATTTAACGTTATATATAGTAGCTATTATATATAAGAAGATAGATATTAAGGTAAAGTTATGTTAATTCTATTTTCCTTGCGAATATGATAATATTCCTGCTATTACTAAGAACCTTAACCTAAAGTATTAAATCTTTAAGGTTTAACGTAATAAAACTAATTTCTATTAGTTTAGTTCTATTATTATTCTTATATAGCTTACTAATATAGATTTATCCCTTTATATTAGTATTACTGAAGTAATTTATTATATTATTAAGTATATTAGTAAGGCTGAGACTAAGATATAGTTATATAAGAAGCTGGCTGAGGCTGTTTTACTAGAAATTTAATTCTGCTAACCTATTATATTCTTTACCGCTAAGCTAATAAATAAACTTCTCTCTAAGTATAATTAGTTAGTGTAGGAGATTTATTATATTTTTCTTAACCCTTCTTTATGCGAAAGCAGTTATATTACTATTTTAGTTGATTATTATTATCCTAATTATATTATTTTAATATTCTATATTGCTAAGGGCGAGGTTTGATAAATAAGAATACTTCTCCAGGAGTATATACTATATTCTGATAATATGGAATTTACTAATATAATATATCTATACTTTCTGTCTAATATTAATAGTTTATATACTGGTAATTTGTATTCCTTCCTTTACGCCTAACTATATATTCTTAACTACTTTCCTTAATATAAGTATAATTGAGAGAATTAGCGTAAAAACTACTACTATATTGAGATAATATTTTATTATTAATTCTGAGAGTATAATAACTTTTTAACTATTAAAGGTGAAAGGAGAGATAGCTTTAAGGAAGTTTACTATATTTATCAGTAGTTTTATAACTATAATAATAATTTTTATAATATACTTATTAATTCTAACTTTATTAAACTCTTTAATAAGTTTTATAATATTATTATTAATAATATTATTATTAGGGAGGATTAGGAAGAGCTAGCTTATGAGGTTTCTTTTTGCCCTCTTAATTTAGAAGAACTTAATATTATTAGTAACTACCTAATTAACTTAGAGTATTTCTATTAGCCTTATGTTAGTTAGTATAGTAATAAGATTATACTTAACTTTTAGATTATTAAGAAAGTTAATTACTAACTTAAAGAGATAGTTAATTATAATACCTAGCTGCTTACAGATAATACTATTAATATTCTTAATACTAAGTAGTATTAGATCTATAATATTGTTTTTCTCTACTTTTACTTCTTTATCTCAGGTGGTAATTTAATCTAAATCCTTATATATATTAATAGTCAGAGTGGTATAGGTAAGTTCTATATTATTTAATTACTTTATATTACTTTTTTAGATTTCGCCTGAGGAGATAATAGACTAAATTCTATCATAATTATAGTATCTACTAATATTACTATAAATAGTATTTAAAGCTTAATTCTTAATAGTATCTTCCAGCTGCTAATTCAGACTTTAAGCTTCTAGCTATTAATTACCACTAATCTATCTAACCTCCAGCCTAAATAGCGTTATAAGAGGTATCTTATTATTAATAAGAAGTTTATAGTTAGTTTAAATATACTTGCTTTTATTAACAGTTGCTTTTATTAGTTATTCCTTAAGGTTAATTTACTTTCTAGTAGTATAAATATCTTTCTTATAGGAGATTTATATTAATTTCCTCCTGTTTGCAAGAAGGTTCTTTTTACCTATAGATAGTCTGTTTATATATTATTATATCAGATTTTTACTTAGAGTATCTACTTTCTATTTAATAAGATAGTTCAGTTAGATATTATTATCTGCCAGTAGGATGATAAATAGATTCAGTTTTAATATATACTGGAGTAAGTTTGTAACTTATAAGTTTCTGTTGAATCTTAGTAGTGACTATTTATTTAAGTATATATATTACTGTTACTTTATAAAGTATCTATTTTTAATAATATTCTATATATCTTTTTTACTAATATTAAAATTAATAAATATAACTCTAACTATATAGTATCTCTCCTTAATTTAGTATATATTATTAATATAGCTTACTTTAGCCTTAAGGTAGATGAAGTTACCTTTTAAGATATTAGTAATTTCTATAAGAAGCTTTTTCTTACTGTTAGAACTTAAGTAATACTAACTGAGAATATTTAGGTAGAGATAAGTTTCTATAATAGAATATTAAGGATAGTTTATAATATTATCTAATAGATAGATACTTACTGAAGAACTAATAAGCTTTTAGCTATTCTAGTCAATTTTAATAACTATATCAGTAATATTTATATTATAGTGGAAGTATTTCCAGACTATAGAATTATTTCTATCTTCTAAGTAATTTATAAGTTTTATAGAGGTAATTAGGTATACTTTTACACTTAATTCCCTCTTACTATTATCTATATTATTACTATCTATAAGCTATAAAGTATAACTTTTAATAAAGTTATACTAGATATTAGTAGTTACTAGTTTCAGACTGAATTACTTTATATTACTATCTCTTAAGTTTACTTCCTATCTAGCTTTATATTTAAGGGTCTTTTTAATTACTAAGTTTTCTAACTGTAAGATTAAATTTAGCTGAGAGTGTGATAGAGATACCTAGCGTAGATACTTTAAGTATATCTCTCAGCCTATAATAGAGATTTTAGGCTTAGGTGGCATTAATATAGTGGATTTTGCTTTCTATTAATATTATTAGAGTTACTCTGAATATTATAACCTTAGGAGGTGTCTATTAGTAGTATCTAACTTAGACTAATTCTTATTAACTGTTTCAGTATTTCTTGACTTGAGGGGGTTGCTATTCCGGCGTTTCTTAACTTAAAAGGTATATATATCTATTAGTAATATATAATTTAGATTAACTTTTATTTACTTGACTGGCTTCTAGTATTATTAACTACCTTCCAGCCTCTATATTAACTTAAGGAGGATATATGGTCCCTAGGTATACTAACTAGTTATTAAAGATAAAATTAACCTATCTACTTTACTAGTTATATTGTTAACTACCTCTCAGTCTCTATATTAACTTAAGGAGGATATATAGTCTCCAGACGTACTAACTAGTTATTAAAGATGAAATCGATTTATCCACTTTACTAATTATATTATTAACTACCTCTTAGCCTCTTTGTTAACTTAAAGAGAATATATTACTATCCAGTATACTATACTGGTTATTAAAAATAAAACTGGCGTTATTATAGTTAATAATACTTATTGCTGTTTAGTGTAATTAATATCCTATTAAGCTACTTTATATAGGCTTTCTATAAAGAGGAGCCTTCTATATTACTATTTGCAGCTTTTAGCGAAATAAAAATAGTTTACAGTCTAGGTTACTAATAGAAACCTCGCAATATTAGATTATAATAATAAGCTACTTTATATAGACTTTCTATAAAAAGAAGCTTCCTATATTAAGTTACTTTATATAGGTTCTCTATAAAAAGAAGCTTTATATTATTATTATCTGCAGCTTTCACGAAATCGAGGAGGCCTCTTATATTATTATTATCTGTAGCTTTTGCGAAATAGATACAGACCAGTATTACCTAATATAGGCTTTCTATAAAAAGGATAGGGGGGCTTCTTATATTATTGTTTTTTCAGTCTTTACGAAACAGATACAGACTAGTAATCATAGTTTTACTAAAACTGAGGTTATTATTACTAATAATGGAGTATCTTTAAATACTTATAGAGTCTTACCTTAGTTTAGAGAATAATATAGTAATTAATATTATTATTTATACTTTTCGTAATAAATATACTGTTTCTTCCCTTACTGGAATTTACGTTTTTTGGTTTTACATTTTTTTAATATACCTAAAGCTATTTCAAGTGGTAGTTACTATATAAATTAGTTCTTACTTTAGTTTGGGAAATAATCTACTTATTAGTAATTTTATTCCTAACTTTTTTTAATAATAATTATCTCTTCTATTTATTACTAGATTCCTTATATAAAAAGAATATTCTCTTTTTTTTCTATTAGCTATTATTACTATTATTACTATACTGCCTACCTTAGGTTTTCTAGATTTTTATAATATTAATAATATTATTAATATTATTAATATCCTTAATAATAATATTACTTAATCTCACTATATTTTATTATACTAATTTCTATAGTTATTAATTAATTATATACTAATAAGCTTCCCACTTTATTATTTATAAGGATAACTATATAGATAATATACTGCTTTTCCTATTTCCTAATAATAACCTTCCCTCTAACGTTAATTTCCCGCCTCTTTCTGATAATATCTTTATAGGTGATACTTTTTCTTTCCTTCTTCTTACTTCCCCTTCCCCTTAGAACCTAATAAGTATAAATAGTAATTACTAGTAAACTATATCTATAAGTTAATACTAATAATTATTCTTTTAAATTACTTAGTAGTATATTACTTATATTTTTTATCTCTAGCCTCCGCTAGCTGAGTGGTATTAGTATCACTATAAAATTATTAACCTTACTTATCTACTGTAAGTTTGTTTTTAATAATAGAACTTTTAGTATCTTTAGTATAAATAAGAATTAGAATCTATCTGTAGTTTTACTATAGGTAGGTAGTAATAAAGTAGTAGAGAAATATAGCTACTATATTTTTAGCTAGAATATATAGAAGTAGTATATTATCCTACTACCTACTTTTTACTGCCTAACTCTTAGGTTATATACTAATTACTACTATAATTCCTAAAGCTCTAAATACTTCCATTATAAATATAGTAATTACTTTTTATAATCTAATTCTAATATATTTATAGGGAACTATATTCCAGCCTTAATTATATTCTCTATTATACTATTTTTCCCCACTCTTCCTAGTAACTCTACCCTACTAAGGTTTACTAATCTAGATCTTAAGTAATATATCTAATAATATACTAATATAAGTTAGTCTCAGTAGGCTAGCGTTAAGGCTGATATTAATATACGTAAGTAGGTATTATTAATACTATATACTTATAAGTAATAGTAGCAGTAATAGTAATAATAATAATAGTAATAATAGTAGTAATAATAATAGTAGTATCTTTTACTTTAAGATACTAAGGAGGAGCCAGCCGACTAGGCTATATTACTACTGGACAGCCCACTCTAAGCTGCCGCTATTATAATTAATACTATTAAACTCTTACTTTAATATCTATATCTTTCCTTAACTTTATCTTAATTATAATCTTACTAATAACTGCTATTATAGCTTTAACTTCTATAAGACCTATAAGTTATTATAATCTATAAATTATAATATTCTATAAGCTATTATAATAGTTAGTTGGGCATAGTAGTTATAATATTCTCACCTTAATTTAGTTATTACTGATAACTACTACTATAACTATAAATAATATAAAATCTATTACTATTGTTTCTTATATAGTATATTATATAGCGTATAGCGCCATATAAAGCTTAAGATCTATAGCATACTAATTACCACCCAGTTACATAATAACTAGTAAGGTGGCTAGCATTTATTACCAGTGGGAAGTGGAGGATATACCGCTATATATATACCTACAGTATAGTATAACTAATAATAAGTTTTTACTGAAGTGATTAAGATTAGTTGGTTAGGATTACTTCACCTAGATTTTACTATTACTAATTAGTACTACTATAACTTAAGATCTGTAAGATACTTGAGCTGCAGGTAAGGTAAGTCTATAATTTCTATTTGAATATAGTAAGGCTGGGGGATCTGGGGGGGGACCCCCCAGAAATTAAGCAATTAAGGTTATTAATAATAAAGTTACTAATTTAAGTATAGTGAGGCTGGGGGGTCTGGGGGTGGACTATCCAGAAACTAAGTAAATAAGGTTATTATTAAAATAGTATTATTAATCTTAGAGCCTGCTAGTAAATATAGTTAGTATAGTAACTGCTATTTAGTAATTATTACTTCTTAGGCAGAAGAGTTTAACTAACTGCCAAGATGCTCCACTTTCCTTACTTTAGGGCTTACTGCTAGAGTCGAGGTATCTTGTAACTATAATAACACTTATATACCTTCTTAAATAATAGTTATCCTTATAAAGCTTATAGTAAAGTAGCTCTCCAGTAGTATACTTACGGTAAGCCTAATACTATTACTACTATTACCAGCCCTATTTATTACTTCTAACTATTAAAACTACTTAAGGTTCCCTAGTTACCTATATAGCCTACTTTATAAGGATACCGTTAGTTTCACTAGAGGAAGGTATATTATATATATTATTATATATAGTATACCGATAAGGTTAAAGATATTAATATTTATAGTATATAGCCTATAGGCGATATATAGGCTAAATCTAAATATTCTAGATAATTAGTTACTAATTACCTAGCGGCTGGTAATAACTAGTAGTTAGTTATTACTAATAGTGATAGTTTCTGCCACTAGATTATACTATATAGTTAGTATACTGTGGGGCCCTAATAACCTTATAGCTATTATATTACTAATACTGGCAAACTTTCTTTTTACCTTTTTACTATAATATACTATACTTCTATATATAAAATAGAATCAATTAAATAATCTATATTTTTTAACTATATAACCTTCTAAATTTCCTTTTTTTTATTATAAATAAGGAATCTATTCCTCTATATAAACTATTATATTATTTATGTTAATAAATCTCTCTAGGGTATAGTTTAGAAACCTTTTAGTAAAGGTATTGGTAAAGTTATTCTTACTATTAATTTACTATATCTTATATAGTTCTGAATATTTATATAATTACCTTAAGGCTATAATATTAATTACTAATATCCTTAAAAGCCCTAAGATACTTAAAAAAGGTTATATTAAGTAATATATATATAAAGTATATATTACTTTAATTAGCCAGCCTGAAGTACTTTTTAACTTTTTATCCAGTATAATAATAATAACCTTCCAGTAATAATATTATTACTCTTAAGAAATATATTAAATAGTAAATAGAATACTTCAATCAAAGGTTAATTTTTATTTCTCTTAATCTCTCTAATGTATATCTTTATACTTATATAGATAGCTTCTTTACTAATAGTATTAACCTATTATTTTAACTGGAATTTATAATAATTCTAGGCTAAAAGATAGCTACTAGTAAAGGTAAACTTATAATTTAAAGTAATCTGGTTTATTACTCTTTAATTAAAAGTAAAAAGGTAACTAGAAATATACTTACTTTAGAGATCTATATTATAGTTATTAGTATAAACTTTATATATACTATTACTATATTCTTACGAGAGATTATAACTTATTTTAACCTTCCTTTCATTTCTATACTTATCTATACTAATTTATACTTATTATATAAATACTTTATAAAGCTTAGTATTATGAAAGAAAAGAAACTTATAATTTAGTAAGCTTATAGCTTTAGTTCTTTTACTTAAAAAGGAGGTTTTTACCTTAAAGGAAAAATATACTACTGTTAAATATTAATAATATTAACTTTATAAGGAAGATCTTAGACTTTATTATATGAAAGGCTTTTACTAGTTTTTTATCTTCTTATTAAGTAAAAATAGTATCAGAAAAACTAAGAATATTATTAGTTTATATACTAATTATATTAAATACCTTATTATTAGGTTAACAGATAAGAAGGTAAAAGTTATAAGTAGATATTTCTATATATAATTATTTTTTA
The DNA here is from genome assembly GCA_001693025.2 of Colletotrichum lindemuthianum. Taxonomy (NCBI): domain Eukaryota; kingdom Fungi; phylum Ascomycota; class Sordariomycetes; order Glomerellales; family Glomerellaceae; genus Colletotrichum; species Colletotrichum lindemuthianum. The sequence continues at coordinate 67,393 of MASP02000793.1, read as the reverse complement.
TAATATTTTAAGTATATTACCTACTAGTAGATATTAGCCTTAGCTAAACTGTAAAGTAATTAAATAATTATTATTATAAATTCTGAAGAATATTAGTTTTTAAGGTAGATCGGTAATAAAGCTATAATATATCTTATAAATTTAGGTTTAGCCTAAATATAAGCTTAACTAATATCTTTGTATCAGAGGAGGAAGCTTTCTTTTTTTATTAATATAAAGGTAATAGCTATAGTTACTTTTTAGCTACTTTTCTAAATTATAGAAGATTAAGTAAGAATTATAAGCTTTCTATTAGCTTTAAAATTTTAAATTATAAGTTTTAATTTTTTATATACTTAATTACTATCTATATTCTTAAATTTATTAATAATTTAAAACTTAAAGATAATATAACCTTAACAGAGAATAGAATTATACTGAATAATCTTAACTATATTATTATTAATAATATTTTCTACTTTCTTCTTTATTAATTCTTTAAAGGGAAGGCACAAAATAGTAATAATTTCTTTTTAGTAAAGAAATCTAAAGAAAGTTAAACTAACTTCTTTCTTAACTATAAGGAAGACTATAAATTAATATTCTTAATTACCTTATTATTAAAAGAGGTTTTTCTAGTTTAATATAACTTTTAAGAATTTAAGAAATAACTTTATTATTCTCCAATATCTAGTATACTTATTTTAATTAGAGGGCGGTAGTATATTACTTTTAATATAAGGAGGAAGAATACTATTATCTTTTAGTATCTCTAGAGTATTTAGAGGTTTAAGAATAATAGGAAATAAGATTAAGATAAATCAAGCTTCTTAAGGGGAATCTTTAACCTTATTAATATTATAGTTACTATATCTGCAGTTAAAATATTCTTATATTTCTACTAGAATATCTAGTTAAGAAGAAGTATTATTACTTTTATAGTATATTTTTATAATAGTTAACTAAAACTCTTAAGAACTATAAGGAAGCTTGATAATATATATCTTACTATAGGTAATAAGTAGATAGAAGGTATCTTACTAATTTTCCTTTTCTTACTATATATATATATATATATATATATATAGAAATTTACAGTAGGAAGCTTATAATTTAAGAAGTATTAGAATTATTATAAATAGCTATAGTAGTATTAATAATTCTTTTTATATACTTATAGTAAATAGCTTTAGTTACGTTTTAGACTATCTGTATTAATAAGATTATCTCTAGAAATAAAACAAAGTTCTTAATAAACTGGAGGTAAACTCTAAAGATAAGAAGTATAAAAATAAGATTATTTAGGCTGGCAGTATTATTTATTAACTTATAAGTAGCCTGGAGGTAGATCTCTTATAATAATAATAACTATTCTTAGTAGTAGATCTTATATATATAATAGAGGAGGATATAGTAATATTCTATCTTACTAATATTATTATAAACCTTAATAGATATAATTCTCATAGTTAAGTTTATTACTTTAACTTCTAAGTAATAATCTTCAGATTAAAAGTTTATTTTAGTATTAGTAAAGATAAAATTAGATGAATCTAGGTAAGTATTAATTTAGTATACTTTAAAGGCTTTCTATATTATTTTTACTGAAATATTATATAGAAATTAAGTAATATTAAAGGTTATAGTTATATTACTAATATAGAGAATAGAGTAGTTATTATTAAAGTAAAAGATATTAATAATAACTTTAAAGTTAAAGTTAATATTAATATAGAATATAAACTTAAATTAAGAGGGGGTAGCATTATATATTTAATATTAGTGGTAGTATTTTTTAAAAGCTATAATAGCTTCTTAATAAATTAAATATTTAGCTTTATAGAGAACTTCTTAAAGATATATAATATATAGATATCTAAAGTGATAATAAAAACTCTGGATCTTAATCTCTATTAGGTATAAGGAAGTAAGTATCTCCTTCTTATTTAATAATATCTATAGATATTCCCATTTATATATAATTAAGATAATCTTCTTATTTTAGTATAATTAATTACAGATATTATTAAAAGTAATATTAAGGTAATTTATATTAGTAAGATATAATAGAAGCGGAATCTTATAAGAAACTATATAGAATATTATTATATTAAGTAGTGTAGGTATATTAACTATATCTATTATCTTTATAAATTTACCTCCTCTAAAATAAATAAAAATTAATTTTCCTCTGGAAGTTTTCAAGAGAATAGAGGGAAGAATAGTTTATTTTAGAATATTAAACTGGAAGTAGCTAGCTGTAAGAATATTAGTAGTATTTAAATTAGGTAAAATTCCTTAGAAAACTATATCTAAATAATATTCTTTAAGAAAAAATATAAATACTGAAGTAGTAATTTCCTTAGTTATATTATCTTCTTTTATTAGAGTATAGGTTGCTACTGAATTCTGGAGGATTCTTATAATTTTTTAACTATTAAGAAATATAGATTATTTTTTAAAGTAAGAAGTTATAAAGTTATTTAATAAGTTACTTAGAGAATGAAATATCTTAGGTTAATCCTTAAGCTAATAATCTTGAAGGTAATATATTATTATATTATTTTGAATAGTAATTTTATTAGTATCTCTAGGGGAAAAGCTAATAGCTTACTCTCTATTATAACTATTAGTGGATATATTGCCCCCTAAAGTATAATTTTAGCCCTTCCACCCCCCGCTAACTGCTGCAGCCGGCCCCAAGTTAATTTAAATCTAAACCCCTTATAGTTACAGCTAATATATCCACTCTATATTAACCTTTTTGCAGATAATAAATAACTAATAACTTCTTCCACGTTAATCTTATATCCTTACGCCCTTATACTATCTATATATAATTTAAATATCTTAAGAGATTTAATTACTACTAACTATAGCTACTCTGTTTAAATACTTATTATAATCTTAATATCCGTAACCTTAATATTCTCCAGACCCCCCAGATAAAGCTTTATATTCCTAATATATAGGTTCTCCACTATTAATATAAAAGTTTTCCACTATTAATATAAGCTAACTTATAAGCTTTATATAAATATAGTGGGATTCAGCCTGCTTTTATTAGCAAATAATCTTAATATATTAATTAAGTGCAGCTAATATATTAGTAATATTAATATAGATACAGATACTTCTAACATAGCTAAATAGCCTTTAAAACCTCTATAATTTTATTACTATAATACTGTATAATATCTGGTAACTAATATTACTATAATATATTGATATTAGGATATTATCTAATTAATAACTAGTTTCCAAAATAGTTAGCTTAATATAGTAGATGATAGAATAGCTATATGATTTCCTTTTAAATATCTATAGGCTGTCTGTTGATTATAGTGTTTAGAATAATTTTAGTAAAGCTTAGTTTAATAGACTGATAGCCTTAATTATAGTAATTATAGCTAAATATTTCTTTACTTATTCTATATTCTTTTAGTTACAGGTGGCTATATAAATCTTGAGGGGATTTTAATTTTATTATAAAGATATAAAAGAGTAATAGATTATAGAACATTTAGCTTTTGCAGGCTTTTTATTTTATTTTATCTTTAAGAGGTTTATAACGGTTCTTAACTTTATAACCTTACTGGTTACTTTTAGCTATATATATTAAGCTTTAGCCTTACTGAGTGTTTTACTATATAAATTATAACTATAAGGTTTTCCTCCGCTATAAGGATTAATATTATAACTGGGAATATAATTATCTATCATAATAGGTAATTTCATTACTATTGAAACTAGTTATAAGTTAGTATTAGTATAAATACTATTGCCGGATATATTATATAGTTAGAACTATATATAGAGTGAAAAGCTTAGATACCGCTATTAGTATAAAGTAAAACTAACTAAATAAGTATCTCTAGGGTTATTATTTAAGATTTTTATTATCTCATATTATATAAGGAAGTAATAATAGGTGGATATTAATATATTTATATTAGGTTAACTGGGTATTAATATAGTAAAAACTATAGTGGTGGGTAACTTACCAGTTGCCCCACTTATTTGGACTAATTAAATAAGAGAAATAATCCTACGGATTAATCCTAATAGTATGCAGTATATATATATACGCCGTAATATAGATTTAAATATAATAAAATAGAAGTATTAGTTATAACTAAGTTATAAGTAATTGATTAATTGTTATATTTATCAGTTATAAAAAAATACTAATTAGTAGTTTAACTACTACTAATATTTATTACTACTACTTAACTGCAGATTAGTAAGGAATATCTAAAGAGATAAGATTATAATATCTTCTAAGGAATCTTATAGATAGTATTTAAGTAGAAATAGGTAACTTAAAGCTATTATAACTATATACTACCTTAAGTATATTAATAATAAGTTTAAAATAGAAATAGAAGTAAAGATAAACTTACGATAATTTATTTACTTAATATTATATTATATCTATTATATAATAAACTAATAATTTAGATTAATATGAAACTGAGGTAGTAAATACTGAGATAAAGTAATAAGATTAATATAACCAGAAGGAAGGAATCTATAATAAGACTGCTATTTCTTACTACTATTTTCTAATATCTTATATATATTTAATTAATAAGAAATAAGAAAGTATCTTAATAATAGTAGATAAAATATATTAGTAACTATATTAAAAGCTTCCCTTCTAATATTATATAGAAGAAGTAAAACTCTATAGTTAACATATTTATATCTATAATACAGCTTACCTGGAAGTTAAGATTTTAATAATATAAAGTAAAAGGAGAAGAAAAGGAGATACTTATTTTATATAATAAGGAGACCCCAGGAATAATTAAAAAGATATAATTAATAATATAAATTAATATATAAATATTCCAGATTAGAAATTAAGTAATAGTGTTAGCTTGTGATTTTTTTTCCCTATATAGTTTTATATAACTGCAGTAAGAAAGTATCCTAATTGGGATTCCCCAGGAAAGATGAACTATTAAGATATTATAACTAATATTAAGATAAAAAGCATTAAGAAACTATTGTTTCTTATTTCTATCTATAGGTGTCTAATAAGTATTTAATAAAGTATTAATGAAAATAAGATAACTATAAGTTAAACTGATAAATATTGCAATTAGTATAAGGAGAAAAAATACTAATACTAATATTATTACTATTTTATTGTAAGGCCTCATAGCCTACAGTTACTAACTAGTAACTATAGTTCCACTTTTACTATATAACAGTTATAAGCTTAGCTTTACTGCTACTATGTTATACTTTAGTTAGTTATATTATTAATGCTACTTTAGTTACCTATATACACTATAGGTTCAACCTCTATAGGCGATAGTTTTCCGCTTTTAACAGATATATCCAGGTAGTTGAACATACTGGTATAAGATGAGGTAATATTCTACGAGAGCCTGTAACCTGGGGGGGTATGTCGTAAAGCCTTATAGCCTACAGTTACCAACCAGTAACTATAGTTCCACTTTTACTGTGCGACATATTTACTTGAAACATTCTTCTTAGAAGAGTTTTTTTGATAAACTATATTCTGAAAAGGAATAAAAAGAGGAAATATTTATATTAATGGTAAAATTAGAGAAATAAGAAGAGGAGGGAATAATAAGGAATAATATAAAAGGAGGGTTATTTAAATTAAACGGAAAGTAATATATTTAACTAGCTAACTGTTATAACTTATTTTTAAAGTTTTTCTTTATAGTAATAAATGGCTAAGAAATAGTATATTAGATAATATAAGTTTGTGTAACTAGTAATATCCTTATACTATTACTTGTTATTTCTATCTACTGCAGATAGTGTATTTATATAATAAAAAGCTAAGCTAAGTTAATAATAACCTTAATTATAATACTATTTAATAATAGTTTATCTATATCTTCTAAGTAAATTACTATTAAGTTACTACTAAAGTATACTAATTTATTACTAATATTACTAGTAAGGAATAATATCTGATAAATTAATAAAGATCTAAAATAGGAAGATATTTATAAGGTTTTTGCTAGAAGAAGATTTCTGCCTAATAGTTATAATTTTTCTAATAAGTATATATACCTCTAAAGCTATGGCTTTTAGAGAAACACCTATAATTAAGATATAGTGAAGTTATATTAATTATAGATATTTCTCTAGCCTGATATTTTAAATATATTTTTCTCCCTATATTCTATTAATATACCTTATAAGAATACAACCTATAATAATGTTTCTATAACTAAGATTAATAAATATAAGAAGGTATTTTAATATATAGAAGTAAAGATACTAATAGGGATATACTAAAAAGTTATATCTTAATAATAAAGTAAGAATATTAAACTTTAGATAAATACTAATAATAGTATACTTAATAATATCTTTATCTACTATTATATTTACCTATAGAAGAAGTAAAATATTTAATTTAATAAAGTATAGAAAGTTTTTTATATTAACTTTCAAGAATAAATCCTAGATTATTTTATTAATAGAGAAAGAATATTAATATAGATTCTTAAAAACTACCTTATAGGGAGAAGTATATATTTCTCTATAAATAAGAATATAATAAGGGAAACACTAGTTAAGATTCTTAAGAAGAAAATATTTTTCAGATAGATAGTGGAAAATATTAAAATTAACTAATAAGAATATCTAGCTTTTAGATAAGAGATTATAAAAGACTCTAACTTTATTAATAACCTTCTAGAGGTAGGAGAATTTATTTCTATTAATTAATAACTATCTATATTAAAGAGTTTAATAATAAAGTTATCCTCTCTATAATTAATATTATCAATATAAATAATAAAAGTAATACTAATACTAAGTCTGTAACTAATAAAGGTAAATATTTATATAGTTATATATTAACTTACTAAGAATTAAGAAGATAATAAATAATATTAATAAGAAAGATAAATATCCAGATTTAACTAAACCCCTAAGATTTTATATCTACCTTAGAGGGAAATATTAATTAATATCAAAATATTATATTCTATTTATCTAATCTTATAAGAAGGTTAAATTATTACTTAGTAAAGTATATAGAATAAATAATAAATATACTAGAGAGGAGTATAATATCTTTAAGGATACAATATAGATATTTATTACTAAATATATTAGCTATAATATTAGCTGGAATATAGTAGGAGAAGTATTTAATAATATACTAGTAGAATAAGTATATCTATATTATAAAATATTAATTTTGCTGATCTAAAATAATCTCTTAATTACTTAGATAGCTAGAATAATTAAAGATAAGTTTAAGATACTTATAGTTTACTTGAACTACTATAAGAAATAAAAGAATATAAACTTTAAGATTTTTACTAAACACTAGAAGTATATTAATATAGTTAAGATCTTTAAAGTAATATTAATATAAATTAACGTTCTTTAATATATTTATCTGAATCTATAAAATATATAGAAGAGGATTAATAAGAAGATATATATAACTATATACTAAATATATAATATAATTAATATACTCTATAATATTATTAATACAGCTAAACTAACTATTAATAGGCTATATAAATAGATAATAGAGATATTTAAAAGTTAAAAGAAAAAGTTAAAATAAAAATCCAGCTATATTATAAATTATAATTAATTTCTTGCAGATTATATATATAATAGCTAAGAGTGGAGTTAATACTTTAATTACCTTTAATTACCTTATTTATAATATATATAGAGTAATAATATTACTTTAGGATAGCCCTATAAGAAGATATAAGGTGGATATATAGAAGGTAAATATTAAGTATACTTAAAACTAATAAATAAATACTAGTGAATAAAGTATACTCCAGAGGAACGTAAGGCTGCCACTCTGTAATTTAAGAAGATATTTATTATTAATACTATATTAGTAGAGGAGATTATAATATATCTTAATAATACTAACTTCATAGAAGAGATAATAGAGGAGGCGAGAAATAATATAGATAAGATATTAGAGGATAATTTTATAATTATCCACTTTACTAAAATAAATAGCCAGAAGAAAACTATTAATTCTATATAGCTTAAAGAGAGTTTTTGAAATTATACTTTTCATTACTTCATAACTACTAATAAATTAGAGATCTTTCTAATTTTATAGTATTTAGAAGTTATTTTTAAAGATATTCTTTTAGATACTAAAGTAAGTTAACCTTCTACTGGAAGTATATAATAACTTAAAGTCCTCTAGAGAATTCTTTCTAATACTTTACTGGATAAGATAGCTTTAAAGATAAACGTTAAATTTAAAAATAGGTAAGGTTTTATAAGTTTTAGTATTACTAGAGTATTTATATCTTTTAGAGATATTAATACTTATAGTTATACTATTTCTACTAAACTTTCCTAATATAGATTATCTCTAAATATATCTTAATAATCTTAATAATAAGATTACGTAAGAGTAAGTATTACTATCTATAGAAAAATATAATAAATATCTATAGTTTTTAATATAGGAGGATTTCTATAATAAGGTTATTAACTTCCTTATAGATATAGAGATATAGTAGCTTTATAAAAGATTTAGTTATTTTAGCATCTGTAAGTTAAATAATATACTTAAGAGAGTGGGCGAAACTATAATAATTAATAAAATTAATATAATTACTAAAAACTACTATTAGTATTAGATAAATAATAAAGTATTATAGTAGTTTAAGTTTAACATTAAGGATAATTATAAGTTTAATATAGAGATTATTATTAATATTATATATCTTAATAGTAATAAGTTTATATTATATATAGTTAATATCTTTATAGTATTTATAGGTATAAAGTTTATAAAAAGTATCTCTATAGAGGATATATAATATACTCTAAAAGTATATTAGATTAATATATACTAGAAACCTCCAGATAGAATTATTACTAATATAGAGTGTAACTTTATAGCTAAAAACTTTAAGAAGGAAGCTAATAATATAGATAATAAGGTTAAGATTATATTAGTTAAAACCTATAATAGTAATTATTAGTAAGGTAGAATATTACTATATCTTCCTATAGAGAGTATATAAAATTATTCAAAATAAAATACTAAAGATTAATAAAGAGAAGATACTATAAAGTATAGTTAAGATAATTAATAATATTAATAGTCTAAATAATTTTATATTAATTCTACTGTAAAGGGCTAGATCTAAGTTTATTTAACTGGAAGGTAGTATAAAATACTATTTATTTAGAACTAAGGAGTAAAAGAGAAGTTTTCACGGGTACGTAAAAAAGTCTGTATATATAGTGTTATATAGAGCTTACTGGAGCTCCAGTCGGGCGAGGAAGTTAGCTTCAGATACCTAGATATAGCTCTAGCTGGATATCTAGATATAGCCTATAATATTACCTTCCTCCTCCCTAGCTGCTATTTAGTTAGAAACTGTAAGCTAGGTCTCTATTATTATCTATAATTAGTCTATATATTACTTTATACTACTTTAAAGCTACTATATCTATAATAATGTTAATAAGTTTCTATATAAAATTTATATATCTTTCCTATTTAATAAGAATTTCTTATTAGTATCCTCTCCCTACTTAATATATCCTTATAGTAAGAATATTTTTAACTAGTTATTTAACTTCCTTATTATTATCTATTAGTAGTAGTAGCTAGCTATTAACTATAATCTACCTAAGTAGTAAATTAGTAGTAGCTCTCTAGAGTAAATCTATATAAAACTATAGGTAAATAGACTCTAGAGTATCTAGCTTTATAATATATAGTAAAAAGATCTTTACTATTATATACTTATAATATAGCTAGACTAACTTTTAGCTTAACTTTAGTAACTTATAGTTAGAGATATTTAACTATATTTTATTACTAACTTAATATTAATCTATAAGAAACTAAATCTTATTTATTTAAAATTCTAATTTCTACTAAATAGTAACTATCTCTATATAGATATATATTATTACTAACTATATTCTCTTAACTAGCTAGTAAGCTGCAGTCTTACTACTACTAAATAGTTCTATATACTCCTTAGTAACTAGAATAAAATTAATATAATACTTATAATTTATAAAAAAAGATATAATCTTTATTATATTATACTGCTAGTTATAGAAAGTTAATTATATAATAAGTAGTAGGTTACCCTAGTTATTCTGAAACTAGTAAATAAATACCTTTAAAATTACTTAAATCTCTTAGTTATACTATTTTATAATTCTATTAGTCTGTAGGTAGTAACTAATATTTAATAAGTATATAATACCTATTAACCTACAGAATTCCTTCTAGAAGTAACTTACCTAATTAGATTCTCTATTACTTATAATAGAGTATAATATTCTATAGAACCTATAGTAGTAACTAAAGAACTACTAAATATATATTTCTACTTTTATTATATCTATCTCCTCTAATATAGAAACTTTATCTAGTTAATTAATAATAACCTAGAAGTAATAACTACCTTATCCTTTTACAAAAAGCAAATTAGTAATAAAGTCTATTGATAAATTAGAATATAACTAGTTACATACTAATAGAAACTTTAAAAATTCCTTCTTAGCTTACCTCTAAATATAAATACTCCTATATATTATAGTTATATATAAATTAGTAGATATTTTATAACTATCCAGACTAATAAAATTATTAACTTATAATCTCTAGTATACTATTATATCCTAAGTAGCTTACAGAGGAGGAATTATATAACTTCTATATTAACCTAATTCTAAGCTTATTAAAGAAACTATTACTCTCTTTACTACCTAACACCTAAAGCTTCTCCCTAAAAGTAAGCTATTCTAGTATATTAATAATATATTTAGTAATCTAGATCTTAATATAAAAATTAGAAGGAAAATCATACTTTCCCTACTAAACTATTATAAAGATCTATTAATATAAAGAATCTCTCTTAGTAGTATAATCTTATATCTCTTATGGATTTAATTTTCCTTTAAAAATTTAGATACTAATAATATTTATATATTTTACCTGAGGTTGTATAGAGATAGTAGTATTCAGGATAATCTATATTATTTATCTTTATTATTTCTTATTATCCTACTTTTTAGAAGTATTCTATTCCCTCTAGGAGAAAATATTAAAAACTACTATCTAGATATCCAGCTAGTATTTAAAGTAAAAATTATACTAAAATAACTCCTCTACCTACTAGCTCTACCTCTCTATAAGTTATTATTTCTTTATAAAATACTTAAGATCCTTATAATTAGTAAGAATTTTAAATTTCCTAATATTCTATAGCTTTACCCTCCACACCTATAAATAAACTAATATTATAAGAAGTTCCTTATTATAGATTAAGTAATTAAATTCTATAGAGATTAAATATTACGAGTAGAAAGCTACTAAATATTTCACTCTAACTTTATTATTTTAAGTTAATATACCTCCTAGAGTATACTCTAAATAGTCTATCTTTACTATTATTAGAATATTTAAATTAAATATTTATAGAACTAATTCTATAATAAAAAATTATTTCAGTATAAAGAAGACTTCCTATTACTCTAGTTCCTAGTTAAAAAGAACTAACTTCTAAGTTAGGTAGTTTAAAAGCTTTATAATAATATTATACTGAGATATAAAAACCTTATAGTAATTTATAAACTTAAAGAAACTATAGATACTTTTCAGTAAACTAAGGGGAAGTTAGTTAGTAATAATCTCTAACTTCTCAGAATTATAAGAAAGACCTTTTCTAGCTAATATAATAGACTTAATATACTTAACTATAATAACTAAGAATTTATATTTCTTAAGATCTAACTTAAAGTTTATATTAGTAAGATAGCTAAATATCTAGTAGACTTTCTCTTTATACTCTTTTTATAAATTACTATTATAAATAAGGATATTATTAACATATATTATAATAAAATTATCTAGAAACTATTATAGGTAGCTATTAATATACTATTAAAATATAATAGAGATACTAGTAAGTCTAAAGAAGTATATTATCTATTTAAAAAAATTATAATATATCTAAAAAACTATTTTCTCCTAATTTACTTTATTAATTCTAATCTTATAGAATATAGTAATACTATTAAACTTAATATACTAATAAGTAGTAATAATTCTCTAGAGGGTTTCTAATATAAAGAGGAGGAAGTAATAATCCTGCTTTATAATTATATTAAAAACTGTATAATCTATATAGAAATATATTCTTCTATCTAGCTTTCTTATAAAAAGGACTAGAGTATTAATAGAGAAGTTACTTATTTTAATAAATTCCTTATTAAGTAAATCCTCTAGAATCTTCTTAAATACTAGAAGTTTCTCCTGTAATATACTATAGAGAGATCCCTATAGGAGGTCTAGTTTTTATCTCTTATTATTCAGAATTAATAGGATATAGTAATCTATCTCTAGTCAGTTAGAAGGTAGCTAATATACTAAACTTAGATAGAAAAAATCTAGGAATTCCTTTAAAATATTTATAGAAATATAATTTCTTAGGTTTACCTCTACTTTTAAGGTTAATACTTTCTTAATATCCACTAAACTAATAGATATAATTTAGTAGAAACTTAATATCTTACTAATATACTATATAATATACTAATAAATAAATATAAATAAATTAATATTAAGTAGCTAAGCTAACTAGATCTCCTTAAATTATACTAACTTATCTTAGTGTCCTAAATATATTATTATACTATCTTTCCTATATATTATCTATTAGGTTTTAATATTATAAATAATATAATTATTCTCTATCTATAGCTACTTAAGATATAAGAGTAGTTATAGATCCTCTATAATATAGATATAAATTTTCTATATATAGCTACTAATTTCTAAAGTTAGAATAGCTACCTTCTAGATATTACTAAATAATAACCTAGTAATATATCTCCTTATTTATCTTTTTAACTTATTAACTAGTAAGAAATAAAATTTCTTTATAAAAGAAATATTAATAATAATATAAATATTATAGTCTATATTAATAAATATTTTAATAGAGTAATCTCTATTAATTCTAATCTGAATAATAGCTAATTATTAGTTACTTACTTATTCTTTTTCTTATTATTTTCCCTATCTTATTACTTCCACCTCAGTTAGCTTTAAAGTCTAACTTCACTCTAGAGTTACTTTTTTCCTAAATCCTCACTATTACTAGGTAAAGTAGTATTATCCTCCTAATTATTCCCAGTATAATCTAGAGTAACTATAATCTTTATAACCTTTATACTAATTTTCTTATATTTTCAAACTTTATAGTTCCTATAGATATAGCTTTTCTTACTATATTTAAAATATCAGTAGATATCTTAGTAATTTTTAAAATATTCCTTAGGGGTAGAAGAGGAGCTACTAAAGCTTCAGTATTATTATCACTTCTTAACTACTCTAGTTATTATAATATTACTCTCTATATTATAAATAGTAGGTCTCTAGTAAGATAGCTAATAATATACTAATATCTTTTTTATATATTTAAGTTTCTAAATTATATTTTAAATTTTAGATAACTAAAATCTATACTCTATAGGAAAGTTAACTATAATAAATAGCTCCTTAAAGTAGGGAAATAGAATAGCTTCTAGTAGGAAAATCTAAATTATATCTAGCTATATATATCTTTTAGTATTAGCTAGAGTCTTTTTAAATTAGGATAGAAAAATAATTAAATATTTATTTTCTTTCTATCTGAAACTCTATAGCTAAGTAATAATATAAAGTTAGCTATTAAAATCTAGATAAATTCTATTTAGATAACTTATAAAATTATTTAGATTATAAAAGTTCTCTAGTTTTCCCACTATATAGAAAGTTTTAATTACCTATTGAGGACTAAAGTCTAAATAGAAGTAAATTAGATACTAATATTCCTAATTACTATTAAAAAAATAGTAATTAATCTTGAGTTTAGTTTTTATCTATCAAGTTTATATTTAATATTCCTTCTATTTACCTAAAAATTTTAGAAGTAGAGAAAAAAGCTTCCTCTAGTAGTTAGCTACTAGTAGAGATATAATAATATTATTAACCCTAAAGGTTATTATTCTAATAGATATTATTCTAGAGGTTACTAAAGTATCCTAATATAAGCTAGAGGTATTTATTATAGTAGCTACCTGGGAGTTACTATCTACTATAATATCTTATTTCGCTAACTTATATAAAAGTTTATTAATTCTCTAGTAGAGAGAACTTAAAGTATATTATAACTACTACTGAAACAGTTTACTTATAGGATTACTACTTATAAGAATATCCTAAGGAACTTTAATACTCTCTATTATTCTTTATATTAATTACTTATTATATAGTATTATATTCTAGAAGCTATACTTAACTAGATTATATACTTAACCAGTAGGAAGCTATACTCTACTTAATATTATCTATATAGTAAATAAAACTAAATTCTAAATATATAAAAAGCTGAACCTAAGCTTATTTAACCGGAAGATAATACAAAATACTATTTATTTAGAACTAAGGAGTAAAAAAGAAACCTTAACAGATATATAGAAAAGTCTATATATATAATACTATATAGAGCCTACTAGAGCCCCACCCGGGCGAGGGGGTTAGCTTCAAATACCTAGGCACAGCCCTAGCCGGACATCCAGACAAAGCTTGTAACATCTACTAGTTTTTAGAGTATATCTATATCTTAACCTAATATTACTATTATTTCCAGATATTATAAAATAAGTAGTTACTATCTAGAAGGTAATAAAAAAGATATATAAAATTTATATTTAATAGTAAGTTTCTAATATCTTAAATATATATAATAGCTTTTTTACTACTTTAGTCTACTATTTACCACTTTAATTAAAAATATATATTTATTATAAATACTAAGATTAGATAGAATTCTTTAGATTTATCTTTATTAATAGTAAGATATATATTATAGAGATAGATAGTAAGTCTAGTATCTTTAGATTAATAATAATTAAGTTATATTATTAACTATATACTAAAGAGATAGAAATCCAGAAATAAGATAATAATCAACTATTAGATAAATATTTAAGAGAAGGAATATTGATAATAGTATTAAATAAAAATAAACTAAGGTAGTAAGGGTAACTATATAAGAATATAATCCTTATTATAGAAGTTAATTTTATAGATAATATTTACTATAATATTTATTTAATCATAAAAGAAATAGAGATATTTGCTAAAATTATTAAGTTTTTCTAATATAGCTTTATTTAAATATTAGGGAAGTTATTTTAGAGATTATATACTATAGAGTGGGAGATTCTGCTAGTAAAAGATATACTCTATTTTAAGTATTTTAATATCTAAAAATATAATAGTATAAGGATATTTAGCCTCTATTTTATTAATAAGATTAAAGATATAAATAGTATACTATATAAAAAAGTTATAGTTAATTATTAAGGGTTTTAATAATTAGGGGAAGACTAATATCTTTATATAGTTACTAATAATCTAATAGATTAGCTACTATTTGATATTAATATTACTAGTAATACTTAAACAGGTAACTTCTATATAAATTTACTTTTAAGATATTATATAAATATATATATAAGTGGAGATAATACTAAATTACTTTATATTAGTAAAGCTATCTATAAGCTTATATAGTCTGTATCTGGAGGATATTATTATTATTATAGTTTAACTATTAAATAATTTTATAAAGTTAGATATTTACTGGTATATAATATATTTTAGTTACTATAAAAATTAACTAGAAATAGAGATCTTATTATATAACTTATATTTTATAATCTTCAGGCTTAATAATTTATATTTTAGTATTATAGATATATAAATAGATAATATCTTTAGATTCTACTTACTTAAATTTAATAATAAAGAAGAGGAGAAGCTTTATTAAGTGGAATTTACAGCTAAACTGAAGTTAATACTTATATAATATAAATTCCTTATATTTAATAGAGATATAATTATCCTAAAGAATAATAGTAATATTATTCTCACTCAAAAAGGATAAAGTAAGACGATTAAACTTATTAACTTTATATTTAAGACTGTAAAGTTAATATATATTAAATAAAGAATATAAGGGGTATATATAGCCTCTATATACTAACTAGAGATATACTTTACCATCTCTATTATAGCTTAATATTAAAACCTAATACTGGAGGATATTGAGAAACTTAATAAATACCTAATATAGTAAATAGATAATTCTGAAAGAGGTTTAATATTTACTTCCATTAATATTAAGATAATAGCATTATATATATTTATTAATAGATTCTTTACTAATAATAGTAATATAATATTTCAATTTAGATTTATTATTATCTTAGGGATAAAAAATATTAGTCCAAATAATAATACTTTTGAACTTAAAGGTAATATTATTTACTTCTTCTTTATTAAGTTAAAGAGAATTATATATAATATATTAGTATCTAAGGTTAATAATATAACTGCAGAAGTTAATATAGAATATATAATATTTACTATCTTTAGGTAAGTAATTAAATACCTTAAGATATTAATAATACTAATAGTAATTTATATTAACTTTTACTTCCTTTATAAATACTTTATTAAACTTAATATAATAAAAAAGTAGTAACTTATAATTTATATTATAATACTATAATAATTATATAAAAGAAGGAAGATGTTTGAGATTAAATGAATTAACAGTAAGAATAATCTTATAGATAGTATAATTAAGATATTTAATAATTAAGCTCTTAAAGTATTTATTACTATAAATAAAGTAGTTATAAGAATAGAAGAATAGATTATAAGGGCTATAAAGGGTAATAAGAAGAGGATATAAAAGTAAAGAGGATAGATAGAGGATATTACTACTGGAGGACCTTAAGGTATCTAAGTAATAATAATTAAAAGGTATATTCTTATTAATAGATACTACTTATAGCGTTTATATAGTTTTTAGTATATTTAAAAAGATATATATAACTAGTAGCTAGCTTTTTGCGTTTTCATACTGGTTTTTGCGTTTTATGCTAGTTTTCGCGTTTTATATTGATTTTGCGTTTTATGCTGTTTTTGCGTTTTATGCTATTATTGCGTTTTACGCTATTTTATACTTTTGCTATAAAAGAGAATACTGGTAATATTAGGTTAACTGGATATTAATATAGTGAGAGCTATAGCGGTAGGTAACTTACCAGTTACCCCACCTAATTAGACTAATTAGATAAGAGGAATAATTCTATAAATTGATTCTAATAGCGTACAGCGTATATATACACGCTGTAATATAAATTTAGATATAATAAAATAGAAGCATCAGTTACAACAAAGTTACAAACAATCGATCAATTACTATGTTTACCAGTTGTAAACTAACAATTTACTATATGGAAGTTAAACTTATATTAGTTATAGAAGTTTCTTCTCTTCTTAAGAAAGTATTTTCTTAATTAGTAACCGGATTTGCTATATATATAGTATATTTTATTAAATTAGCTATAAAGGGAAGCTGAAGTTAAGTAATATCCTTCTCTAAATAATACTTAGAAGCATTCTTAATCACTATATTTATATCCTCAGTAAAAGCTTTAAGGTAAGTTATATTTCCGGTTAGTTTAGTATTAATTTACACTAATTAATAAAGATTCTCTAGAATTATTAGTATCTTTAAGTATATATTAAGATATTATAGAAGGAAAGCTTATAGTAATACTAACTATAAATTATTATTAGTTACAGACTGTAAGGATATTACTAACTAATATTATATAGTACGCCCAGTAACTCACCAGCCAGGCACTAGAAAGATTTTCACTTGAAAGATTCTAACTTAGATTCTTTAAGTAATAATCTATATAGTAATATAAACCCTATCTATATATCTAAACCTTTTCTAGTTAAGATCTTTAGTTATATTTTTATAATTGTATTACTTCTACTTAACTTTTAAGTAACTAATATAGATAAAGATATTAGATAATAACTAATAATATAAAGAGTATACAGCCTATAGGTGTGAAGCTGATATAAGTCTTAATAAACTTCAGGAATTAATATTTAATTTAGCGGATATATATAGTAAAATTACTAGTATTTTGCCGCACTATAGTAAGGAATTAGGTAATAGTAGTAGGTAAATACTTACCCCTAAGGAGAATATCTTCCATATAGAAGAAGCTTTATTTCCTCCCCCTAATAAAATTAGGTTTAATATTAATATAAACTTTTAGAGGCTATATACTGAGACTGAGGATACTTTAGAGATAAACCTACTAAATAGCCTTATATAGAAAGTATCTTAAGATATAGAATATATACCTTCCAGATTTAAGTAAGAAGGTATATCTCTCTTAATGTTAACCTAAAGAGATAAGTAGTTACTATATCCTCCATAATTTACCTATATATTTAATAAATACTCATAATTATTATTCCAATTAAAGTTAGACTTTATAGATATAATAGGTAAAATACTTAAAACTATATAATTACAGATAGCTATATATTAGAAGTAGATATAAAAATAATAGGAAGTTAATAAGGATTAAACTACTATACTTATATAATAACTTGCTGAATACTTATTAATATCTAGACTCCCCAGAAATTAGGAAAAGCTATCCTTATATAACTATAAAATAATAGGAAAGGAATTTACAGTTAAATAAGTTAATAACTTAATTATAACTATTAAGAATAGCTATTAGATTCAGCTTAGTAATATTATAAACTAATGTATCTAATAGGTATTTATAGAGCTTATATTATAGCTTCAGATAGAATAGCAAAACTATAAGGTAAGTCTGGAGGATAAGTCTATATAGGCTAACTTTATTATATTTATTTACTAGCAGTATATTAATCTGGAAATATAAAAGTAACTATATTAGTAGAAGCTTAAGGAAGTCTGGTAAGATAAATAATAGTTACTAATATAATACTATATTAAGTGGTTAGTATTCTATTAAAACCTAGATATTCTGGAATTTAATTAAAGTAAAAAGGAGGCTTTTATTTATTTCTATAGATTATATTCTAGCTTAAATAGAGAGATAGAGAAACTTAAGGTTTCTATTCTAAAAGCTTAGAATATTATAAATAAGGTAGAAAGATTATAAAAGCTTAGGTAATAATATAGTAGTAAGTTAGCTAGAAATAGAAGATATTAATATCTTTATTCAGACTTATAAATATGCTAATTAGTTTCAGCTTTATAAGCATCAGAAAAAACCACTTTCTTAATACTAGTAATAACTAATAGATACTACTTTAATATTAGTAATTTAAAAAATATTATACTAACTTTAAACTAGAGGATCTTATAAACTCTAGCTATACTATAAACTCCACAGGTATATTTTATATATAGTAAGATAAAATATTAAGCTATATAATATTATTATAAGACTGAAGCTAACTTAATTATTATATATAGATATCCTAGGATCTTAATAGTGAGGGATATATTACTATCTGGAGGAAATATCTAGAATATCATCTAGATTAACTTAAGTAACTTCAGTTATTAAAGTTTCTAGGAAATCTCCTTATATTCCCTATACTTTAAGGAAACTATAATCTAAGGAATCTTCTGGATTTTTATATATAATCTCTATAAAAGATATATAGAAACCTCCTGGATATTCTGGAGTATTATTTAGAACTAATCCCTATAATTCTTTAGAGAATATTTATATAAAGAGAGATTATCTCTCTAAGATTCTATAGAAAAGAGATATTCTTATTCTCTTAGATATTACTTATATATAACTATAATAAATAGTAGTATAATCTACTTTCTATATTATTAGGTTATTAGTTTATTTAGTAAACTACTAATAATCTACTGAGAGATATATAAATTAATAACTATCTCTCAGTTCTAGGAACCTATAGACTTTAGAATTTATAGTTCACCTGGAAGGTTATTATTATTTCCCAGCTATTACTAGTAAATATTTATAATATTATTTCTCTATAATCTTAATTATATTATTCCTTCAGTTTTACTTAATTCTTTCTAAGTAAATTAAATAATTATAACTTATTAATTTAATTTTTTAGATTTCTAATTCTTTCTCTCTATACACTACTATATTATTCTTAAATTCTTTAGAATTAGATTATAAAACTATTTTATATTAGTAGCTTTCTATATCTTTCCTAGTATCTAGATTAATTAGAAAACTAAGTTTATCTAATAACTAGATACATTTATAGACTAAAATCTAAACTATTAATATATTTAGATAAACCTATAGAATAGTAGAACTTCTTTTAATATAACTATTTCTACTAATAATATAGAAGAAACTTCTAGATTTTCTAGAAGGAGAAAATATAATATTCTAAGAGAATATAGAGGATAATAAAGTTAACTAGCTACTACCTGGGAGACCTAAGTAAGATATCTAATACTTCCTCCTCTAGTAGATATACTAAATCTAATTGATATTCTCCTAGGATTCTTATAGTAATTTAAGTTACCTCTTAATCTAGACTAACTAAATAATTAACTTAAAGAAGAAACTCCTAAATAAAACTAGAAAATAGTCTAGGAATCTAATAGTATTCTTTTAGAAAACTAGGAATTTATTAAAATAGATTATAGAGAATATCTAGAAGATAATTAGGCTATTTCCCCTAAAACACTATAGAAACTATAAGATATAGAAAAGATAGTAGTGAAAGCTACTAACTAATTTATTAGATTAGTTAAATATAAATAGTTACTTTAGTAAGCTTTTTATTTTAAATTCTCCCTTTTAGGAGAAAACTATTTATTTAGAAGAATTAAATATAGAGCTTATTATAGTAGACGAAGTTTAAAGGAGTAATATAGTTAATTACCTTCCTTTTAATTTATAGATAGAATAGAGGATAATATATTTTTATAACTACTTTATTACTTAAGAAAGTTTTATAAATATAAGTTAGATTCTAATAATAAGGAAGAATATTTAAATAATAAACTTTCTGTAGACTTTAGATTTAAATTAGATAATATTAGATATTTTAACTTATTTAATAAACTAGAAGTTTAGTAAGAATTCTATATAGAAGGAACTAAAATAGTTTATATAAATATCTTCTAATTTATTAATACTATCTATATATATACTGAAGGATCTATAGTATACTAGAAAGCTACTATTACTAAGTTTTATAAGTATTTTTATTTAGTTACTTTTAATTGATATTCTAGAGATTTAATCTCGAAATAGTAGAAATAACTTTAATATCTATATTTAGATATTAACTAGTAGTATAGTTTACTAGTAAAATATTTCAGAATATTATAATAAATAGTAGAATATAAATTAGATAAAGTAAGATTCACTATAGATAATATCTAGAGTAATAAAAATATATAATAATTTAGTATAATAGTAGTAAGAATAGCTTAATAAATATAATATAATAATATTAAGATAGTAATATTTATCTATAATAAACTAGATACTAATTTAGTTATTAGTTTACTATATCCAGACTGGAATATTAACTATAAATAATAAGTTTCTTTTCTAGTAGATCTCTAAGATAGATAGATATAAAATACTAAAGTAGAAAGTTAGAGAAATATAACTTACTAGAAATTTACCTAATTTAGCTTCTTTAGAAATCTAAATCTCTTAGACTAAAGAATATCTAGAAGTTAAATTAACTATCTAGTAAATCTAAAAGGGAATAATATTTAATTCTAAAGTATTTAGACTATAAAACTCTAGTAGGATCTAATATTTAGGTAACTAATATAACTTCAGTATATCTCTAAGAAAGTAATATATTTTCTAAAAGAAAGTAACTAAGATAACTCTAAATTCCCCTCAGTTAGCTATAGTTTAAATATATTATCTAGAAAAACTAACGTTCTTCCCTATAGAAGCTAAAACTAATAGAGAAGATAGATATAATATTTCTAATATAAGAAAAAATATATAAACTCTAAGTATTAATATACTTTTATTAATATATAATTCTCTAATTTAGAAAGAAAATATATTTATATTATAGATAAAGCTATATAAAAGAATAATTAGGAAATATATACTACCTATACTACTAATAATAATTATAAAGAAGTATTAGATAATAACTACTTTTTATTAACCAAAATTCCATTAAAAATAGAGACTAACTTTATCTATAGTCTAGATATCTTTAGTAAATATTAGGAACTATTAGAATATAAGGATAATTACTTTATAGCCTCTATATATTAAATATACTATTCCCCTATAAGCTTAACTTATAAAGAAAGATAATTATATTTTACTAGATATTAAGAAATAATATCTATATTCTAGGAAGCTAGCCTCCTCTAAAGTAAACTTAATCCTAAAGTAATATTTAATATTATATTATGTAAAAATATATATATCTAAATTAAGGTCTAACTATTAGCTATAATATAACCTCTTAAGATATATATAGATATAGAAACTATATAATATCTTATCTACTAAAATATTCTAGAAAGTATATCTAAATATCATCTAGATATATCTATAACTACTACTCTTTTAGAAGTAAGAAATATCCAGGCTACTAGTTAGACTATATTTACCTTACTTTACAGAGAAATTAGAGAAATATCTTACTAAATTATAATTCTTTATATTAAGATATAAGTTATTTCTAAGTTCTAAGTAAGTATTCTTTTTAGGTAGAAGTTTAATATACTTAATAATATTAATATTCTAAATACTAAGGAGATTATCAAGATAGATTTCTATAGAAAACTGGAAGTTCCAGCCTGGATTTATACTAAGTGATCCCTAGTTAAGTATCTAGCTTATATAGAGAAAAACCTAAGTATTCCCCTAAGAACTATAACCTATATACTAATCTATACTACTAAGAGTTTAAAACTAATATACTTATATTTAAACTTAGTTATAGTAATATAGTAGATACTATTATAACTTAATCCTCTATAGTTATATTATATGATAATATTTATAAAACTATTAAGATCTAGAGGTATAGGAAAGTATGGTATATTTCAGTAGAGTTTTAGTAGGAAATAATAAATTATATATTTAATATAAGTGATAATATACTCTCTATTAAAGAATCTCATTTAAATTCTAATCTTACTGATATTCTGAACCTTTATAGTAACTATATAAAGAAAGATTATAAGTTTAGTATTAAGTTTAATTTAGCTAAGAATATTAATAATATCCCCCAGAATATTATAATCTTTAACTACTTCTATCACTTTATATAGAAGATATTATGAATTATAGAGAAGTTTCTAGTATTATAAACTTCTAAAGAATATTTAAATATATCTAAAAATAAAAACATTACTATTTTTTTAGTAGATAACTATTATAAAAAAAAGATAATCTAGTAATTTTATTCTGTTAGTATTAAAAACTAGAAGTTTCTAGATAAGAAGTTAGATAATATATATTTGCGAGGGTAGTTTAAGTAGGTTAAATTCTATATAATCTTTAGAGCCTCTATATTTATAGTTTAGTAAATAGTTATTAGTAAATAAAAAAGTATAATAGTAGTTAACCTTTATACTATTAATAGAGTTACTATACTAAATATATACCCAATATCTCTCTAATCTAAAGTAATTTATAAGTTCTATAGTAAAAAATTTATTATAATTATTAATATTTAGTAATACTTATACTAAATACTAATTATTAAAAAATACTAGAAATACCTAACTATTATTAGCTACTATAAGTAAGAAAAACCTATAGTAATTTTGATAGATTTTTATACTTTCCTTACGTACGCCCAGTATTTTATAAATAAGATCCTCTAGCTATATAAAAATTTTACCTAGGGATTTATTAATAATATTATAATTACTTCTACTATAGAGGAGAAGTATTATAAATACCTTTAATTTATCCTTAAGCTATTTAATTAGTATAACCTTAAACTATCAGGAGATAAATCTTTTATTAGCTTCCCTTCTATAGAACTCCTTAGATTCTAAGTGAATACTTTTAGGCTATCTAACACTAAGAAGTATACCTTAAGTCTATATAATATAACTTTTCCTAATACTCTAGCAGCCTTTAAATAGTAGATTAAAACTACAGACTATATATAGTATCTTATCCCTCAGTATACCTCTAGAATTAAGCTACTATAGAACTATAAGATAGTATTACTAATACTAGCTAGAAACTAAAGTATAATAGTAGATACTAAATAGAAGAACTACTTAACTAAAATAATATTTAAACTAACTACTAAGAAACTTACTAGTTTTAAGAATATTTACTTAATATTCTATTAAAATACCTTCCTTATTTACTATAATTTAAAGTATACTCTATTTCTGCAGATTAATATATCCTATAAATATAGCTTTAGAGTAATACTCTTTTATATTGAAAAGAAGGAATAAAACTAAACTTTAGGTAAATATATTCTTTCTATAGTAATTCAGCTAAATCTCTATATTAGTAGAATCTTATTTAGTGTAGAAATATAATACTAACTAATAGAACTAGAAATTATTTATCTTATCTAGATAGTTTATAACATTAGGATCCTTATTTAATTATTCTATTAAATCCTATTAATTATACTAATAGACTATATATCCACTCTAGAGGTAATAATATAAATAATATTATTTATAACTAATAGTAAATAGGATAATCTCTAGCTAGTATTAGTAGCTAAATATCTATCCTAATTTTAATTAGAATACTATTATATTCCTAGGGTCTCTAATATTATCCCTAATATATTTTCCTTTATATAAATAGGCTATATCCTACCTAAGGATAATAGGAAGCTAAATAAGATATAGAATAACTAAGCTATTTATTATACTACCGAAATTAGATTATTACTAAACCTCCAGTCTTCTATTATAGCTACTTACTTAGTAGACTATAAGTTTACCCTAATTTACTACTAGCTCTTAATATAGAATAATACCTTCAGGCTTCTATTTAAGATTATAGACTACTTTCTTTACTATATTAAATTCTCTAGTTAACGCTAGCTCTATATCCCTAAACCTATAGTAAGGAACTTTATTTAAACTTCTTATAAGGATAATCTCTACTAAGGGGATATCTATATATAATATAACCTATCTTCTAAATACTATATTTCCTAAGTTACTAAATATATCTAAATATATAGTTAGTTCTATCCTATATATAAATCCCTCTTTAAGAATAAATATAAACTAATTAGTAAACTTTAGCTAATTCTCTTCCCACTAATACTATTCTATATTATTACTATAGACTTTATAATTAGTTTACTAAATATCCTAGTAGTTAATACTCTCTAGAAACTTCCTAATTTTCCCTTATTTAATATACTTTTAATAGTTAGTAATAAATTCGCTAAAGCTTCCCTATTTATTCCTAAATATATTATCTATATAATATAGAATTATATAGTAATTCTATTTTAAATACTAAACCTTAGAAACTGGAGGATTCTATAGGTAATTATTTTAGACTCTAACTTTAAGTTCCTCTTAAATTTCTAGATATAGCTATAAAATATAATAAATATAAAGCTCTAATTATCTATATTCTACTATCTATAGACTGATAGTCTTTCTGAATATAAGAATTAGACTATTAAAATAACTATCTATATATTTAAAATAGATTATTTAAATACTCAGTAGTTAGACTACCTAGTAGTTCTCTAGTTTAGTCTTAATAATAATCTATCTAATTCTACTAGGAAATATTCTAATAAGATTCTATATAGTATTAAATTTAACTTTCTAGTTAATTTAGTAGTTTCAGCTACTTTAGCTACTTTTTAGGATATTTTCTGGAAGGAAGAATTTTTTTTAATTATAAGGATGTAGATACTTATAAAGGAGGTATTTAACTGTAAATATTAGCTATATACTTTCTCTCCTAGAGAATTTATATATCTATAGCTAAGTAAAAAATATTACCTACCTAGTAGCCTACTAGCTAAGATTATTTCTTTTATAATAAGCTTTATAAAAATTCTAGACAAAGTAGAGAAATTAGTATATTAACTGAATTTTCCTCTAATAATAAATATCCACTTAGTAATATTAATTATCTACTTTAGCTTAATAGTAGACTTCAGTAAGGACCCCTTCTATTAAACTAATAATATTAGGAAATCTATAGAGAAAACAGATAGCTGCAGAAAAGAATACTAAGATAATTACTAATATTATAAAATAGAATAAACTATAGAGAGAAAAGTAATCTATAAAAAATAAAGGAAACTCTAAATATAATATTTAATTAAATAGAAAGACTAACTTAGTATTTATAATATATAGATAGATATAGATATTATAGCTACTCTAGAATTTATAGCTAATTTTAAATACGATAAAGAAGAGAAAGACTAAATAAAAAAAGAGATTAAATAAATTAAAAACCTATTAATGATATAATATTAAATTTAAGAATTAGAAGAACTAAATAATAATAAGTATAAAAGAATCTCTAGGAAACTTAAAGTTAATTTTATCTATAAGAAATATAAACTATAATTATATAGAATTTAGAATTTCCAGAAGGAAGAAGCTACTAAAATTATTATATTTAATAGTTTCTTTTTAAAAGAATTACTAAGAATCCTAAGATATAAAGATTTTATTAGTAGATATATTTTCTACAGATTACTAACTTTTTATAGGGGAATTAAAAACTCTAAAATCTAAAATCCTCCTTCTGAATAATAAGATAACTATTCTTTCTCTAAGAAATATTACTTAGCTTCTACTAATAGATAAGAGATACTTTATATTACTTCTGAATCCTATTAGAAATAATTCTACCTATCTCTTTATATTTATTAAACTTTTCTATATTATTTATTTTTCTAAGAATCTCTAAAACTCCTATATTTTTCCAGTTTCTTTAAGATTCTTAATAAAAACTTTATATTTTCCTATAAAATACTCTCTATTTATTAAGATATTATATTAATATTTTATTCCTAACTTAACTTACTATAATTAATTGAGAGATAATATATATAATAAGCTATTCTATATTCCTCTCACTAGGAAGAATAATATTTATATTCTTATATTTAAAGGATATCTCTTAGTAGTTACTATTTATAGAAGTGAAATAGAATTAATTTATTAACTTAAGTTAGTAGGTGAGAACTTTCTAGTATTTATAGAGATATTTCCTAATAAGATTAAAGATTTCTATAAGTAACTTAGTAAATAAGAATTAGTAAACTCCTATATAAATATCTGAAGCTAAATAATTTTATTAGTAATATTTCTTTCAGTTTTATAAATATTTTAGTAACTACTTAATATATATTTAGGAAGAATCTATAGTTACTTATCTGTATAATTTTAGTTATATTTATTTAACTATACTGTAAGAATTAGCTTATCTACGAAAAGTTATAGAATTTAATACCTTTAACTTCCAGTTTATTATCTAGCTATACTTTTACTAATATAAATACTATAACTATCTAAACGAATTATGAGAATAGCTACAGTACCTATTCTGCCATGTGGCCATTCTGGCTTATATAAAGCCTAACCAGCCTATTTATACACATTCGAGCGTTCCATTCTAGGTTAAATAGATCATACCTTTCAACAACCTACATTCAGACTATATACTATACTATTTATTTATCACAGTTATAAGTCCAGATTTGTTTAATTATCCTCTAAACTCCTATTAATTATTTTAGCATAAAGAAACAAATACTTTTTCAGATCTATTATAACTATTCTAATATAGTATTTTCAACCACTAGTAACCTTAACACCAAAATTAAACTATCTAACAGTACTAATTTCAACCGGTAGTATATTACTCTTTAATTTTATATAACTAGCTGAGATATTTAGAAGTACCTTAATCTAGATATTATACTAACTATTAATATTATAAAACTACTCAATCTACTAATTTTCGACACTTAACTATCCACAGAAAATACTACTCAAGAAACTAAAAATTGAAACTTATATATAATCAAGATTATAAGCATTTTTAACTACTATTCTGCAGATCTTAAACTTTAAGTAGTTTACAAATCTAACTATAAGAATATCAAGAAATACTATAATATAATTCAGACATAAGTAGATATAACTATTAATAATAATCTTCTCACGCCAGCTTAAATAAAGCTTCTCAATAATAACAATATATCTCTTTAAGCATTCCTCAAAATTTTAAAATATTAATATACTTAAAATAAGTTAGTTACGCAACAGAGAGTCTAAATAGAATATAAGAGAATCCTGGAAAAAACTAATTTAAATATCTCCATTTTAACTTAATATAATAAGTAATATATAATTTACCTTTAAGTAGTTATATTTAACATCCCTAAGATTAAAAGCATACTTATAGTTAAAAAATAGCTTTAAGCGCTTAGCTACTATATTACACCCAGTTAAGCTTCTAGATATTACTAGAAAGTAATTAAGAATAAGATTCTTAACCTACTAATCATTAGTCTAGCCTAATATAGAGAGATTTTTACCTCTCTAATATATATTAATAAAAGTTTAACTAAAGGTTAAGCTAAAATACCACTTATATTAGCTACTCTTATAGGAAGATTAGATAATATAACTTAATTAAAACTGAAATATCTATATAACTAGAGATAGTATCTATATCTACCTGAGGATTATAGATATATTAAGTATACTATTACTAGTATTTACAGTTAATTTCCCAATATTTATATATTACTTACCGCTTAAAACATAGTAATTAACAGAATTAATAACCTTAAACTATATAGACTCCACTAGAAGCTAGTTAAAAAAAGATAGCTTAATAATAAAAATTATATAGCTAAAGCTAAAAAGCTATCTTCAGATAATTCTAAGGCTAAAATAACTCCCTCAGGCAGTAAATCCAGTAGAAATAGTCAATATCCCTTAAACTTAATATATATTAATATAAATCCCTCTCTTCTTAAATAGTTAAATATTAATATACCTCTAGGTATTTTTTCTACTACTTAAAAACCTTACCTACTTTCAGCAAATATAGTCTTTAATAGTTATAAAGTAGTTTATATTACTAATTCTATAATACTATTTAAAGAGGAATCTTTCAAGTTAAGTTAGGAGATAGATATAGTTTAGTATAGCTTAGCTAACTTTCCAATTATCAGATAAAGTAAGTATATAATTCAGAATATTCTTAACAGTCTAAAAGGGAAAAATATACTTAATTTAATATTAAATAATATTACTTATATTAAAGATTTTCATACTAATATTATTTCAGAAACTTTACTCCTCAAAAATACTAAAATCTAATATATAAAACTTAACTATACACTTAAATATAGACTACTTAACTACTCTATTATAATAAGATAGCTACTTAGAAAGTATAACTTTATCTTTCTTAAATATAAACTATTTTCTAACTACTTAATAGTCTATTTAAATATTTTTAATATAATTTTAAAGTTACTTTATATTCTACTATTATAACTTTAACCCTCAATATTTCTACTAGATAATAAATCTAATAATATCCTAACTTAGTATTTTTACACAGACTACCTTAGCCCTAATACTCTCAAGTATCTAATATTTAACATTTAGGGGGTGAAAATTACAAACTTAAGGTAATTAGATTATTTATACTACATAGAAACTTATTCTCAATAAATTATTTCTAGATAACTATCTAAATTATATTTAGTTTACCTATTTTATAAAATCTCCTAAAACTTATTTAACTTTCTCAGAATATATATAAATAATTCATAAATACTTATTATTAAAGATAAATTCTTAAACTTACTCTTTATATTTACGTTTATAGACAAAACCTATAACTTAGTTTATTAAGTAATTATAATATTCAAAAAATAAGTTAAACACTAGAAACATCTCTTAATTTACAAAATTCACTAGAATATTAAATAAACTATAATAATAATTAATAGCAAAACAGGTTATCAAACCTAAGCAAAAAAGTATAATATTAATCTCAAGCTATCTCCCTTATATATAAAAAAACTAATTAGAGTAAATAAGTATACAGAAAAAAAACTAATAACCTAAAGAATCAAGATATAAGAAACTACAGAACTACCACCCAAACTATAAATAGAAGTAATTTAAGTAGTAGCAGTATTATATAACATATCTCTAAATACTCAAAATAACTAGAAGTTACTAAATAAAATTAAAGAAACTTAGTTTAGACAGTATTTTTATTAGTAAATTCCAGAATACACTCTAAACCTATATTAAAACTTACACCTCTATTAGGGATAGATCTATATCTATAAATATTAAATATACCTACTTAAGAAACATTATAAATAAAGTATTTTAAAAAAATTATTTAAAGTTAAACTAAAGAGATATATTAAATATTTAGTAGAATATATTCTAAATATCTATAATCTCTATAGAATCTAGATTCCCTACTTTCATAAAGTTATTATCACCCAGAATATTAAATTTAATAAGAAGAGATTCTACTTAAAATATAACTTATATAAAGCACTTACTAAAGAAATTACAAAACCCCTAATTAAACTAATCACTAAAAAAGAAAAAAACTCTATTCTTAAGATACTTAGAGAGTTTAAACTAGAGAGAATACCTGCTAAAAGATTCTCTCTTCTATTAGTAACGCCTATAATACTAAAGGCAGCCTAAAACATTAAGTTAAATTCTAACTTAATCTCAAAAACTAATAAGAGAGATTTAATAATATCTAAACTAACCTCTAAACTAACAGGATCAGTATAGATACCTAAAAATCGGAATTTAGAAAATATACTAATAGCTAAAAAACTAGATAGCATACTTAAAATACAGAATCCAGCTAACTAAGAAAGTAAACCCACTTCAAACCAGGAGACTAGAGGCAATTATATTAAAACCCCAATTCAGCTAACTTAAAGCAGACTAAAGTATAACTTTCAACCTCAGAATCTTAAAACTTCAACAGCCTAGAAATCAAGCTAACAATATAGAAGTAGATAATAATAGTAACTTAAACCTAAAATTAATATTAATAACTATATAATACTCTTAAAAAAATATAACAGTAGTATCTTATACCTCACAGAATATAAATAAGATAGTTTCACTAGTATCTATTTACCTAATTAGCAATAAAAACTTAATAGTAATAATCTCAATCTTTTAATAGTTTTCCTTATTATTTAAAATATAACCCTAAGAAAGAAAGATCCAGCCATACAGATTCAAATATATCTCAACTAACTAGTAGCACCTCTTAAGATTTAGAAAGATATTACTAACCTACTAGAACCCCTCTAAATATCCTTCATTAAAATAGTAAGAGCTAAAATCATAAAGTTAAAGAAAAAAAGTATCTAGTAAGAAATAAATTACCAGAACGCAAAATTAAAACCCCTACCTTTAAAGTAAGTTTTTACTTATAAGATAGATACTAATAGTTTCCTAAAATAATATAACGTAAAAATTTATATATATAGAGATATATAACCAGTCGATCCACTATAAACTATATATACAGTAATACTAGCTATTTAAACTTTTTAAGTAACGATAATAATTACAGTATAGTTTAACCTTAAAATCTTTTAATTTAATATTATTAATATATTTCTCAACACTATAAGGAATCTAAATAACCTTCTAATTACAGTTAAACTACCTAATAAATTTAAAGTTATAGGGAGGTATATAGAACTTAAACAAGTTTTTTACAGACTTTAAGATATATCCCTCCTATAATATAAAACCTTCTACACTATACTAAAGTCTCTAGATCTTATTCCTTATTCAGAGAAACCTTATCTATTCAAAAACCAAAATTTAATTATTTATATCCTCTTCTACATAGATAATATTCTTCTCTTATACTACAAAATAGCTAAAAAGAAAATATTTAATATTATTATTAGTATAAAGTAAGTATATAAGCTAAAAGAACAGAATCCAGTAAAGTACTTTCTGGAAGTTTAAGTAGTTAGAGATCATAAGCATCAAAAAATTTACTTAATTCACAACATATATATTACCAAAATTACTAAATATTTTAATCTTAAATATAAACTAATACTAATAATACTACTTCCAACAGTATCCTTTATTACAAATCCAGATTAAGTAACACTAAAAGAAATTCACGTATATCAGACTAAGATTAGTTTAATTCTCTATATATTAATTATAGTATAACTAGATATCTCATATATCTACTCTCTCCTGTCAAGATACCTTACAAACTTTTCTCAAATACATTAAAATACTATAAACTATATAATTTAATACCTCTATAAGATAAGATTCCTAGCATTTTAGTTTAGAAGCTTAGGAGATATAAATAAAATACCTTAGATACTTTTAATTACTAGAGATACTTCTTTCATAGATAATAAAAACACTTAAAAATTAAATCACAACTATATTATTACTCTATTTAGAGGATTAATCTAATAGAAAGCTACTTAACAAAACACTATTATAATATTAACCACTAAAATAGAACTTCTCAATCTTAAACATACTTTAAAAAAAGCTATAACTCTAAAGAAACTATTTTAAGATATAAAATTAAACTTTAGAGATATTTAGAGAATCTATTATAACAACTACTAAACTATCAGACTAATAGTCTCAAATAGTAAGCATCTATCTATTAAACTTTAATATATAAATATTCAATAAATATAATTATACTAAAAATACTCAAAAAGAAATTTTAAGGTTATCTATATACCTACAAATATAATACTAGCAGACAGACTCATAAAAAACTTAACTTAAGTAAAATTTAAATAATTCAGAGTATTTCTCAACCTAATAGATCTTTAATTAATACTATTAGAACCATTTAAACTAAGCTACCTCGTCCCCTAAAAACTAAAACTTAAATAATAATAAACAAAACCTTAATTCTCAGAGGAAAATCTTAGTAGTATTAACATAAAGTATAAGTAAACAGCAGAATTCATCCACTTTCTCACAGGAAACAAAAGTCTCTAGTTAAGCCTATATCTAACTTAAAAGAAACTATTCAAACTTATTACCCTAGGATAAAACCTAAACTACAGCTACTAGCATATAAAAATCAAACTAAAGAGATATTAAAAACATATTAAACCCTACTGGAACTAAAGTTAATATTTAACAACCCTAGCTTAAAGTAGGGGGGTATCTAATAGAGCCAAAAGTTAAACTACTAAGATAACCTCTAAAACTACCAACAACCAGCTGAGAGACAGAATTCCAGCCAAAAAGAAACCTAGTTATACTTATAATTAAGCTAGAAATCTAATTAACTACAGATAATTAAATAGGCAGTAAAAATAATAATACTTCAGTAATATTATTCTTCAGAGTAACTAATATATAAATAATAGAACTAGAAATACTTCTATTCTTAATAAAAACTAATTTAAATTCTTTCTATTAATTTAAATATAACTTAAATCAGACTGTAACTTTCATATTACTAACTTACTTGCTTTTTATCTATAAGAATTAACTTTAGATTAGTAATTTATAATAAACTACTTATAGAATTATTATTAAGTATCTTAATAACTTTAATATAATATTTAAATATATTATAAGTTTTTTAAGATATAGAAATGTAAACTTTTTAGAACTTATTTATATACTAGAAATAATACTTATTAAGTATATTACTACTCCTAACTTTAATTAAGTAGAGATAGAGATTATAATTAAGAATAAAACTTAAAATATAAATAATATAGAGGATAATTCAGAGAAACTAAGCCCCTCTAATTATCTTATTTTCAACTAAGCAACTTTCATATTCCTCTAAAATCTTAACTTTTAACTTACTTTTCTTAATAAGTATAAACTTCTTAAAACTAATAAACTTATTAAGATTAGCTAATTAATATTATACACTCTTAAATTAGTATTTCAGATCCTTAATCTTAAAAGATACTTCTTAATCCTTAATCTAAGTAGACTTTCTTGTGGATATTAGTATATTCTTATAATATTTCTTTAGGTATTTAATAACCTCTTTAACTTTATCCTCTTCCTCTTCTTTAGGTTATTCAACCTTATTATTATCTTCTTTAATAAATTCAGACTCCTTATTCTTATTCTTAACTGATAGATTATCTATAAGATTATCTTCCTTATTATTAGTAAGAAGAGTAATAATCTATACTTTCTTAGGATAATTATAGTAATACTTAATAACAGTAGAAGTAGCTAACTTTTTAATAGAAGTAACTAACTTCTAAATAATAATATCCTTAACGCTACTAAACTTAAGTATATTAGGTAACTTAGATATAGAGAGACTAGGTAAGAATTCTCAGAAATTAGGAAACTTAGTAAAATATATTTTAATAAAAACTTTCCATTAGGAAACCTTAATCTCACACTACTACTTAATAGTAAAATATACTTTAAAGGGATATAAATACTCTATATTACTAACCTACTTTCAAATTATACAAATAAACTAAATCCTAAGAAAATTTATAAGTTTCATAATAGAGTTTATTATTATATCTATAAGAAATAAAAAGTCAGTATTATTAAAATAAATAAATAAACTAAGTAGTTACTAGATATAATATACTTCCTTAAGAAAATAAAGAATTAGTTTTCAAATTCTAGATACATTATTAGGAGTGAGGAAATAATAAAAATAATAAAAAACGCCTATTATAAGGTTAAATTCTATTTATTAAAGAGATATAAAGTTAGTATTAGAGAGTGTTTCTTTTAATAAAGGAATTTACCAGGCGAAAACAGAGACAGACTGATTAAAAACTATAGTATTTAGAATAAGGTGTAACAGAATTATACTATTAACTTTAGTGACAGTATTATAAATTACTTCAGTCTAAATTAAATATTAGTAACAGTTAAAATAATTTATATAAAATAATATATAAAATCTATAGTAACGATACTTACAGCTAATAAATATAATAATAGTTAAGGTTGTTAATTAAGAAGATAAGAAAGCTTAGTAAGTATAAATAAAGCTGAAGTTCGTAATACTTATAAAGCTAAGATCACACAATCTCAGAAGGAACTAATAAGTCACTCCTGCTGAATATTAATAACAACTATGTTAAAGATAAATATCATAATAAATTAGTCGAGAAATATTATTTCTTTTATTTCAATATTTAAAGAATAACTTTCAATATCTATTTACAGTATTTCATTTATCAAAAATATACTATTTAGAGCTTAAAGTATAAGATTTCGTCTAGTGGTTGTTCTGCTAGGAGGGTGTGTGAGAATAGCTACAGCATTTATTCTGCCGTGTGGCTATTCTAACTTATATAAGGCCTAACTAGCCTATTTATATGCATTCAAGCGTTCTATTCTAGGTTAAATAGATTATACCTTTTAATAACCTACATTCAGACTATATACTATGCTATTTATTCATCACACGAATATAATACAATAACTTAAAATTTAAAATAATTAAGGTTAATATATTAGTATTCCTACTAAGGAATTATAAGCTAATTCTGTAGCTATACTATAGAAAACTATATTTTTATTTACTCTATAAGTGTAACTTTCCTATATTTCTACTATATCCCTTCTTTCTTCTCTCTATTACTACTAAATATAAGATATAGTTAATTTCTAGGAGAAGTAAGTAAAACTTATAGAAAATCTTAAGTTTATAGAAATAGTAATTACTTAGTATTATAATAGTAAGATTTCAGCTGAAATAACTATAAATAATTGTAAGGATATAGTCCCCTATAGCCTGTATAGAGAACCGGGATAGCTAGGATTATGTAACTAATAAAGCCTGAGGCTACTATAGGATAAAAGCCTCTCATAGCTACTATTAGTTAGCCTACTAAGTTGAAATCTTATAACCTACAGAAACCTACCTTTTACTGTTTACCCTTCCCTTACCTAGGCTTTTAGCTATACTCTTATAATTTTTTAACTTCTACCTCTCTGAGGAGGTAAGACCGGGGTTTTAGTAATAGCTCTATCACGATGAACGCCCACTAACTGCTTAGTAACTGCATTAAGAATAATAACACCCTAAGTCATAACTTCTGAAAATTTAGCCTCTGAAAATATAGCTCCTGAAAATACACCTTCCGATAATGTATTCTCTACTGGTGAGCATATAGTAACCTCTATACTGGCTATATTAACGTAAGTAGCTGAAGTAAGTAATATAGCTACTAGCAACTTAAGTAATATAATAATAATAACTATAATAATATTTATACACCTTCTTAAATAGTAGTCTTTATTTATAGAGGCTATAATAGACTGGATATCTAATACTATACTATTAGCAAGCCTAATACTATTATCACTAGTCCCCTTAGTAGCCTATAAATATCGAGACTACTTAAGACCTCCTAGCTACTCCTGCAGCCTTCTTTATAAGGATACTACTCTATATAAAATTAAGAATTAGCTAATAGCAGTTTAAGATAGCTATACTTTACAGCTAGAAGCTTTAGAAATATAGAAGATTTAGTAGATTATAACTAAACTATTATATAGCTTATAAACTTAGTAATATAATTATTATTATATCTTACTAGACTTTTTATAAGCTAATTTTATAGTGTTTACTTACTACTTATTAACTAATTCTATCTTATAAAAGTTATATCTCTATAGTATACTTTATATACTTTAGTATAATAGATAGATATTCCTACTGAAATTTTATACTGAATAGTTAGTAATCTATAGATCCCTAGGAACTATTAAATTAGAGATATCTCAACCTTACATATTTACCTTCTTTTACTACCTTAAAGCTAGAATATAGAGATACTTATAGTATTAGAAATTTAATAACTAGCTACTAAAAGCTATAGCTCTAGCAGCTAAGTATCTCTGGGAGATATTACAGCCTTATGAGGATATCTTAAGTAGTATTATCAGAAGGGCTACTAACTATGATACTGCCGCTAGCTTAATATATATACATTACGAAACAGTTAATAAGTTAACTCTAGCTAAGAGGCTCCACTTTAAAGCTTAAATATATAAGGTCTATAGTAAGTTAGGCTATTTAATAGTTACTTATTACTGAAATAAGTTCTATATATACTACTAGAAACTTAGCTACTCTATAAGGATTTATTATAACTACCTAACTACTGAGAACTTACCACTAAAAAGACCTTAAGGTTATATTAAGCCTGAAGCTAAAAGACCACTAGGATATAGTAATAATAACCTCTTTCTGGGAGCGAAGTAACTAGTGAATATCTATTTATACCTTAGTAGCTTAATTAGCTATAGGAAACCTTATATACCTAATCTGCTATAGGATACTTTAGGGAGAAGGGGTCAGACGCTCTAGTATTTACCTAAAGATATTTAGTTAATATACTGAAGGGGTTAGATACTCTAGTAATTACCTTAAGATAGTCAGTTAATATACTGAAGCCTTATAGGTTAATATACTCACGGGGAGGTCTCGCTGAGAGGTTATTAACCTCCCAGGTTAATATACCTGTAGGAATATTGTAAGTTAATATACCTATAGTTTTAATCTTTTCTCTTAATTACTTAAATCTGTTATTTAACTGTTATCTTCACTGTTATTTTTAACTATTATCTTTATTGTTATTTTTAACTATTATCTTAATTATTATTTTAACTGTTATTTTATATTTAAACTCAGTGTCACTAGTGAATGGTTGGTAAAATTATGTATTAAAAACATGCAGCTATATAGTATTTACAGGCTTTGGAGGCTAAGGCTTCTGAAGGGGGGGATAATTGTAAGAATATGGTTCCCTATAGTCTATATGGAGAACTGGGATGGCTAGGATTATGTGACTAATAGGGCCTGAGGCCACTATAGGATAAAAGCCTCTCATAGTTACTACTAGTTAGCCTACTAAGTTGAAATCTTACAACCTATGGAGACCTACTTTTTACTGTTTGCCCTTCTCTTGCCTAGGCCTTTAGCCACACTCTTACAATAATATCTTTAAACTTTTTTATAAATAATTAGATATAGTTACTATAATTTAGGATATATTTAAGATACTTACTACTGAATTTATATTAACTATAATTACTAGTAAGTATATTTATAAGTAATAAACTAATCTATTCTCTAATAGATTCTCTAAGAAATTTAAGATTATTAATTAATTTATTTCAATAGTTTATTCCTAGTTTTTTATAGTTTCTGCTAAATCTAGCGGTTTTTTTAAGTACTTCCTTATAATTCCTAAATATATCTACTAGATATATCTCTAGGTTAACTATAATTTACTATTCTATAAAGTTACTATTTCCTTTATTACTACTTATATTAATATCTCTCAGTTTCTTATTATTTTGATTAGAAGTAAAGATATAAACTTATAGTAGAATAACTTCCTAATTCCCATTAAATTCCTTATAGTTATAATTATAGCTAATTTTATCTAATAGTAATTTCTAGAGATTAACTTAATTAAATTTATCTATTTAGACTTTATATTTAAGATATTTTAATATTAGTAGTAATTTTTAGAAATAAATATAATTCTACTAGATTTTAAAAAGAGATATTCTCAATACTAATGATGAATTAGATTAGATAATTAGCTATAATAAAATTAATTACTTTAATATTTATATAGAAATAGTTAGAATTATCTTTTATATATATATTTATAGTCTCTAGTATATACTACTAGCTACTAAGGAAGATATAGATATTTTATATAATTAAAACTAGACTCTAGATAAAATAACTAATTTCTATAATATAGATTATAAATAATAGAGATAATATTAAAGTCTAGTTAGATATATAGAACTAGGAATTATAATTATTATTTATAATAATAAAAATTAACTAGAGGAAGATAAGGAAGAATTTAATAAGATTAAGGAGGATATTTTCCCTATTAACTAAATAGAATAAATTTAGATTTATAAAGATTCTATTTATATTAATTTTATTTTATATATTTGTTTAATTATTTATTTTATAGAAATTTATATTATTTCTTTAAAATTTCCTAGTTATTTTCTATTATAGAATATCTGAAATTCTTTAGAGTTTACTTATGCCTTACTTACTTAACTAAGTAGTCTAGAGAGATTCTTAGGTTAATTATCTTTTAGAGTTAGTAATTATTATATATAGATACTTTAGAATCTTAAAAGTAAGGAATATATTACTATCTGGAAGAAATATCTAGAATATTATTTAGATTAACTTAAGTAATTTTAGCTATTAAAGTTTCTAGGAAATCTCCTTATATTCTTTATAATTTAAGGAAACTATAATCTAAGAAATTACCTGGATTTCTATATATAATCTCTATAAAAGATATATAGAAACCCTCTGGATATTCTAGAGTATTACTTAGGACTAATCCTTATAATTCCTTAGAGAATATTTATATAAAGAGAGACTATCTCTCTAAGATTCTATAGAAAAGAGATATCCTTATTCTCCTAGATATTATCTATATATAACTGTAATATTAATATTATTAGCTACCTGAAGGTAGAATATACTAAGGTTCTAGATATTAGTGTAAGCTACTAATACTAACTTCTATAAAGGAAATAACTAGGGGAATAAGTAAATATAGAGATATAACTAACAGTCTCTATAAAATAGAAAAGTAAGAAGTAGTAGTAAATATAAATTTATACTTACAGATAGATTTTATTAGTAAATAGGTAGCTAAAATATTATACTTAATACTAGTTAATATAGAGATACTAATATTAGAAGAATTTGATAAATTAGTATTAACTTTAGGGAAAACCTACTGGTTAACCTTCTTCCTTATAAACTTAAAGAAATATTTTTAAAAAATATGCTACCTATTTCCTGAAGTTTACTAATCTAAGGGCTACTTAAACTTTCTACTAAAATAATACTCTATAGATTAGAAAGATATTATAATTAATATTTATATAAACACTTAATACTATAAGTATATATCTACTACTAAGCTGGAGGTATTTACCTAAGAGATTATTAAGAATAATAAGATTACTTATATATTTTATATTAGTAAAATAGGTAATAACTTAGAAGCTTGTATTAAGATATTAGGGGAATTAAATTAGATTAAAGTAACTATAAGTATTCCTAAGGAACTACTAAGTAAGTAGGAAGTATTTAATAAAATAGTAGTGAAGATTATTTTAGTATTTAAGAATACTAAATACTCTATTAACCTGGAATTAGGCAAGAAACTACTATAGAGCTATCTTTACCTTCTAAGTAAGTAATAACTTAAAGAATTAAGAGTGTATATTATAGAGAATCTAGCGAATAGTTATATATAGCTATTAATAAGTAAAGTAAATATACTTATTCTGTTTATACTAAAGAAGAATAGTTTCCTATATCTTTACGTTAACTATAGGGAACTTAATAAAGTTATAATTAAAAACTAATACCTACTACTTCTTGTTAGCAAATTTCTAGATAAACATTATAAAGTAATATAGATTTTAAAGATTAACCTTAAGAATATCTACTATGATATTAGAATTACGCTAGAGAACTATTAGAAAATGGTATTTAGAATAAAATATAGTTATTATAAATATATAGTTATACTGTTTAATCTTATAAATATATCTGTAATATTTCAGGTATATATTAACTATATATTTACTAGGTTAGTTAATATCTAGTATAA
Organism: Colletotrichum lindemuthianum; assembly: GCA_001693025.2. Lineage (NCBI taxonomy): Eukaryota > Fungi > Ascomycota > Sordariomycetes > Glomerellales > Glomerellaceae > Colletotrichum > Colletotrichum lindemuthianum. The sequence continues at coordinate 26,859 of MASP02000793.1, read as the reverse complement.
AGTATACATAGATAATATCATAATATATATAACTGAAATTAAGGAGAAGTATATTAGTATTCTATTATAAGTTCTTAGTAAACTATATAAGATATATCTTTTTATTAAACTTTCTAAATATAAGTTTTATATAGAAGAAATTAGTTTTCTAGGCTATATTATAACTTAAATAAATTGTTAGTTTACAACTAGTAAACGTTATAATTGATCGATTTATTGTAACTGGGTTATAACTAATAGTCTCTAATTGTTTATATATAAGTTTATATTATAGTGTATATGTATACGCTATATGCTATTAGAATTAATCCGTAGGATAATTCCTCTTATCTAATTAGTCTAAAAAGTGGGGTATCTAGTATATTACTTACTACTATAGCTTTTACTATATTAGTGCCCAGTTAACCCGACACTAATAGTACTCTCTTTTGTAGCAAAAACGTAAAATAGCGTTAAATACAAAAATAGCGTAAAATACAAAAATAGTATAAAATACAAAAATAGCGTAAAATGCAAAAATAGCGCAAAATGTAAAAATAGTGTAAAATGTAAAAATAATATAAAATATAAAAATAGTATAAAACGCAAAAACCTAGCTATTAGTTATATATATCTTTTTAGATATACTAAAAACTGATTAAATACTGTAAGTAGTATTTACTTATAAAAGTATACTTTTTAATTATTACTACTTAGATACCTTAAGGTTCTCCTATAGTAATACTATCCATTTACTTTCTTTATTCTTATATTCTCCTCTTATTACTTTCCGTAGCTTTTATAATCTATTCTTTTTCTTCTTATAATTACTTTATTTATAGTTATAAATACTTTAAGAGCTTAGTTATTAGATATTTTAGTTATACTATTAGTAAAGTTGTTTTTACTATTAATTTATTAGATATTAAAGATCTTCTTTCTCTTATATAATTATTATAATATTATAATATTAATTATAAGATACTTCTCTTTAGTGGTATTTAACTTTATAAGGTATTTATAGAGGAAGTAGAAGTTAGTTTATAGTTATATTAAAGGTCTCTGACTATTTAAATCACATGCCTCTCGGGGTCCCATTTAGGTAAGTGCACCCGACAGTCGGCTCTTGCCTTATAAACCCTGTAGATAAACTGGAGCTGAGGAACCGTTTAACGGAGGAAACCTCAGGCGGCAAGCGCGGTTGGTTAATACGATAGCTGACAAATGCGGAAGGTACATCACAAAGGGAAGGAAGGTACAGGCCTACATCCGTTGCAGTTACTTCTTTTTAAAGAATTGCAATTAGTTGTCACGTGACGCCTGCTGCCAGCTGGTTGCACTTGTCGCCAGCCGTCGACGGTCGCCAGCCGTCAACAGTCGCCAGCTGTTAACAGCTATTAGCAGGTGCCGCCAGCTGGTGGCAGTTGCCACGCTTAGTTTCACAACTGGAAGGTACACTATAACCACCAGTCGCGGTTGCCTGTCGCAGGATTCGAACCTACTACACTTACTAAAATAGTAAATACCAGCCAGACGTTAAACCACTACGTCAAACAGAGCAGTAAGAATAATATTACTATTATTCTTTAAGATAATTATATCTCTATTAAATATAAGAAGTTTATATTATATAAATATTAACTTTAATTTAACTATTAATTCTACTTACTAAAGTTTCTTCTCTTCTTTACTATTAAACTTAGATAAGTAGAAACTAAATATATTATCTATTTATATATCTATAATACTAAAATATAAGTTATTAGATCTAGAGATTATAAAATATAGATTATATAATAAAATCTCTATTTTTAGCTATATCTTATAGTAATTAAAATATATTATATACTAATAGATACCTAACTTTATAAAATTATATAATAACTAAAATAATAATACTGTCAGGCTGGATTTATACTAAGTGATAGGATCTCTGAATAGGTAAGTATTCTACTATATGACTATTTGAATTTATCTTTCCCCTCATTTAGCTACTACTCCATATTAGTATTTAAGCCTCACTACTTAGAATAACTATTATTCTAGGTATTAGTATTCTCTTATAGGGAACCTAATAGGCTCCCAGTATCCCCCCTCTCTATTATAACTTAATATAATCCCCCCTCTGAGAGATTCTATCTTTAGGACCTAACTACTAAGGCTTAATATAGGGAAGTAATATTCTACTCCCTCTCTAGTATTCCTTATTAGTTAGGATCTGGAAGTTTATTCTAAGCTTTATATCTCAGCCTCCTAATATTAAATTCTAGTTAATATCAGCCTCCTAAGATATATTCTAACTATAACTATATTTTAGTTAACCTAATATCCCCCCTGGGGTAATTTATCTTCCTCAGCTATAAGGATATTAAAAAAACTTCTTCCTCACTCCTAACTATAGGGATTTTATATTTATTATATTTATAGTCTCTCCTCTCTTTAGAGATATTCTCCTAAATATTCTCTAGTAACTATTAGTAAGTTTCCTATTCCTTCCTATTTTATAAGATATTATTTTTAGTATCTAAATTTAAATATTATTCACTTTATAGTTCTCTTAACCTTAGAGAATTATATTATCTTCTATACTACTTCTATTATCCTCCCCTAGTAACTTCTAAGTAACTTTTTTATTATTAAATTATATATCCTCTACCCTAGTGAAACTCTTAACTACTTATAGCTAAATAAAAGCTATTTTTATTATTTAATTTCTTAATCTTACAAATATAACTACTATTTTCTTTCATTAATAACTTTATTTTCAGGATATTAATAATAATAATAATAATATAATATCTACCTCTACTGCCGCTAGTATCCCACCTCCACCCCCTCCTCCTGCTCTAAAGAAGGAAATAACTAAATCTTCTCACGCTACTTATAAGTAGCTACCTACTGACAGCTCTAATAATAATAATAACTCTAATCTTATATATCCTATTCCCTACTGCTACTACCTCTATCTCTTAGCTAACTAGAATCCCCAGAACCTTATCCTAATATTCTACTTCTACTGTAAAACTACTAGTAAGTCTCTATAGCTTCCCTATCCTTATTATTCTAACTATTTTAGATACTAATAATAAATATTCTTATTATATTACTATATATAGTAAAGAGTATATTCTAATATATTTTTATCCCCCCTCTTATAAGTTACTCTTATAGCTGAGAATTTCTTTCTGATATTTCTTAGGTTATTTATATTATTATCTCCTCTACTCTAGTTTTTTACTATCTTTTTAACGATTTTTTATTAGAATCTAACCTCCTTACTACTATCTATAAAATTAAGGTAATTTTTTATATTTTTAACCTCTAATACCTCCCTACTAATTAGTTCTATAGGAGAAGCTTACTAAAGTATAGACTGTAGCTAAAAAAACCCTCCAGGCTAAAACCTCCCACACTAATAAATCTAACACTAAACGTAAGACTAAGAATAAGGAGGCTAAGTAGCTAACCTATAAATATTAAGTTATAGCTACTGAAGCTATAGCTTCTACTACTTTATAGTAAAATCGCCTCTTAGAGTGAAACCTCCAGACTACTACTACTTTTCGCCTAATATAGAAGATACAGACCTATACTATTAAGGCCCAGACTACCACCCTTATAAACTTCTAGACTACTTTTCTGGAGTAATTTTTAACCTATTCTTATATTATTAATATCTTTTTCCTCCCCCAGTATCCCTTTAGTAACCCCCTCTCTCTTAATATTCTTATTATAGTATACTAATAATTTTAATTCTTATTCACTCTCCCCTAAGAACTCTAACGAGAGGAATAATAATAATAATAATAATATCAGTAGAAATAATAATAATAATAAAGCTACTTAATCTTATTCCCCCCTACTTCCCTACTAATATTCTATATTTATATTCTTTTTAGAGTTTAATTATTACTTTTAGACTTATTTTATTTTTCTCTAGCTTTCAGACTTAATATAAACTTTCTAGTTTTATCTTACTGATAACTTAACTCTACTATCCCTCCTATAATCTGCTAGTAATACTCTGAATACCTACTTTATACTTAGATCTTAACTTCTTTAAAATATAATATTAAGATTCCTATAAATTTTCCTCTACTCTATATCCCTTCTACTTAACTAAATACTATTAATTCCTTTAAGGCTCTTTATAATCCACAATATAGTTAACTTTATATATATTATCTCCTAGATTTTTAATAGGAATCACTTAAAACTTTAGTAGTTCTCCTCTATACTTCTCTAACTAGAATAGAGAGAAGATATTATAAATTTAATATCTTTTTTTAAAGTTAAGTTTAAATACTTATCCTCTATTAATTATCTATATCACTCTAAATAACCTTAAGTATTTATCAGATAGCTTCTTAATTAATTATTTTTACTTAATATTCTTAGTAGATAGTAATATATAATTACTAACTTTAAGATCTAACTATTTCTTTCTCTTATTATATTATTTTATATATTTCTTATTTACCTCCTCTAATAGGACTCTAAGCTACTTATAATATAACTGAAAGTATCTCACTCTCTCCTTTACTATTAGGATAGCTTTAAGTTTAACTTCCTCTGGGATACTATTATAAGATCCTATCAGTAAATAGCCTATTAAGATATCCGCTAGTATTATCCTAATAATGTTATAAATAGAAATATTATAGATAAACTTAGCTATAAGTAACTACTTTATCTAATTATCCTAATTGAAATTAACTATTACTTTTAGGAAGTATTCTATATTCTAATTTTAATACTCTATTTAACTATCTTTTTAGAGGTAGTATATTATATTTAGTTTCTACTTAATAGCTAGTAGGTAAGTAATAAGTATCTAAAATCTACTTATAAATAGTAATCCTCAATCTAATATAATAGTCTGAGGGACTCTATACTTTAGGAGAATATTATTTACTAGTAAGGCTGCCAGTTTATCTACTATTAAGGACTCTCTAGTTAGTAAGTAGAGAGTATACTTAGTAAATCAGTTGATAACTATTAAGATATTATTATAATTTTTCCCTAAGAACCTTATTAACTTAGGTAATTTAGTAATAAAATCTATACTAATATATTACTATAGGCTATTAGGTATTAGTAGAGATATTAGTATATTATATAGAAGGTAATACCTAGGTTTTAATCTTTAGTATACTATACACCAGGATATATATTCTATAATATCTTTTCTTATTAACTTCTATTAGTATATTTAGCTTAACCTCTTAAGTATCTTAGTAACCTCTAGATACTCTCCTAGGAGTTTGTTGTGAAAGACTATTAATAGATTAATCTGAAGTTAGTAACTATCTAGGATAATTAGCTTACCCTGGAATCTTACTCCTTCCTTATTATTAAGAGACTACTTACTACCCCTTAGTTGTAACTCCTCTCCTCCCCTCATAGTAACTTCCTTTTATATCTCTCTAATTTCCTCTTCTAATATTCCTTTTAGTCTCTCTAGAATAAGATCCTTAGAATTTATTTAAGGTTTTTAACTCCAGAGGGATATTACTACCATCCAGTCTGGAAACTAGCTTAGAAAATCTTTAAAAAAAGCTATTTTAATATTCTAAGTTTCTTTCTCTATTAGTTAGTAGTTAGGTTATCTAGAGAGACTATTAGTTAAGTTTTACTTTCTTAGTTAGTAATTAATAATATAATTAAATAATAATATATCTTACAGAAATCTCACTTATCTACTATTAAGCTAGGATTTTACAGCTAGATACTAATAACCTAAGTAGTCAGTAATAAAAATAATCTTATATTAAGAGTATAAAAAGTAATATCTTTATATAAATACTACTTTATAAATAGCTAGTAGTTCTACCTTTAGTATCCTATATCTTAACTTTATTCCCCTTAATTTCTATAAGAAATATACTAATTGCCACCTATCCTCCTCTAGCTAGATTACTATTACCCCTATAGTAAAATCTGAAGTATCTATCTCTACCCAGATCAGTAAAACTAGATTAAAATAATATAGAATAGGAACTTTAGTAAACCTTTCTCTTAGATCCTTAAAAACTTCTATCACCCTAGAGGTTATTATATTTTCCCCCTTTACCTACTTAATCAGTTAATCAGTAAGTTCAGTATTTACTATAAAGTAATTCTAAATAAATCTCCTATAGAATTCTATAAATCCTAAGAAAACTTAAATTTCTCTAATACTAATAGATACTAACTATTCCTTAATAGTTACTACTCTCTCCTCCTTTATAGTAATACTATCAAGAGAGACTATAAAACCTAGAAATTCGATAGTCTATATATAAAACTTACATTTCCCTAGATTAATATAAAGCTCCATAATAGATAATTAGCTAAATATCTTTTTTACTATTTCTATATACTCCTCCTTTATTTTTATAAAAATTAGAATATTATCCAGATAAATAATATAGATAATATCTATAAAGCTTACTAAGATATTATTAATATACATCTAAAAGGTTGCTAGAATATTAATAAACTTAAACAGTATAATCTAATACTTAAAATACCTATACTATATCCTGAATACTATCTTCCACTTATCTCCCTCCTATATATACACCCAGTAGTATATATCCTTCAGATCCAGCTTAGTGAACTATAAAGCTCCCCCTAGCCAGTCTAAAATCTCACTAATAAGAGGTAGAAATATTTAATTCTTAATAATAATATTATTAAGTTCTCTATAATCTATATATAGTTTTAGCTTACCTCCTTTCTTTAGGATAAATAGAATTAACGCCCCCACTAAATTTTAAGATATCCTAATCTATCCTTTTTCTAATACTGATGCTAGATATTATTATAATTCCTCTAGTTCTTTCTCCGTAAGAGGGTAGATAGAGTCTTATAGGAGCTCCTTACTCTTCTCTAGCTCTATCGTATATATACAAACACCCTCTTCTATTAATATACTTACTTTCTTTACATCAAAAATATAAACCCACTCTCAGTATTCTAGTGGTAACTAAGTATCTCTATCCTTCTCCTTATTCATATCTCCCCTAGGTTACTACTATACAGCTTACTACTCTCCCTCTATTAATACTAACAAAGCTAAAATTACTAACATACACTTAGATTACCTCTTAGCCTTATTAATCACCTTAACTTTATATACCAGTTTAATATTACTAATAGTTAAGAGATAGATTCAGCTTAGAGTTCTCCACTCTAAGTTTAGTTTCACCTCTCTACTCTAGAGGATCTTTAGGATAATATTATATTTACTGATTTTACTTACTTAGAATATATAAGACTTTATTCTTATTATATTAAAGTTATCTATAATTTTTATAACTATAGTATATATTCTATATTTAGATATTACTCCCCCCCAGAGACCTAATATCTCTAGCTCTCTGCTAACCTCTATAGGTTTAATATTATATAATATATTCCAACCTAGAATATTCTCATCAGCCCCCAGGTTAATAAATATTTTCCCCTTCCTCTAACTCTTCCCTATATAGACTAACACCTCAGCCTCAAAGTGTCAGTAGAGCTCTAAATCCTACAGGATTTAAATATTATTAACTCCAGTTGCTACTAAGTGACAGAGCCTTCCTATATACCTAAGTTCCTTACATATATAGTATATATCTTCTTCACACTAATAAGATATATAGTCTATCTTACTACAGTTATAATATTTTAGAGGCTCCCTAGAGGCTATAGTTCTAATCTATAGGGTACTTTCTTACTTAATCTCAGGCGATACAGTTATAATAGTAGATTACTCTCTGGATTAGTTCTCACTACTTATCTCTCTAGTAGGGATTACTATTAGTATCACTAGTAGTTTACAGCTTTTCTATTTTAGTATCCTATAGGTAGGATCTGCTAGAATTAACTTACTTATAAATTATTTAATAGTCTCTACTTATTTAGTAGTATAATTTAGTTCCTAGTAAGTTACTAGAAGGTCCCTAATTATAATCGCTCTTTTTAACTCTAGTAGTAAGCAGTTAATAATATTAATAATATAGAGCCTCTCCAGTTAGATATCTAGATATTCAGTTTTAATAGTTTTATAAGCGTTAATAAACTACTAGTAAATTTTGCTAACTCTCTACTATATAGTATCTAATTAGGTAGATATAATAATAATCCTAATATCAGTATTATCTACATTTAACTTAAGCTACTCCTCTATAGCTAACTAGGTAACCTACTTAATATTATTACTATATATAATAGAGATCTGCTTAATCTAGTAGTGGGAGGTAATATCCTTAAGGTATAAGTCTGTATATTAAACTTTATTTTTATCTGCTGTAAAATTATCTTCCGCTATAGTAAACTATTCTCTGAATTTAAATAGAAAGTTATTAAAGTTAGACTAACTGCCCCCCTTATAATAAATAGGAGTAAGCTATTTTACTAAGAGATCTCCTCTCCACTTCTTAGGCTTCAGATTAGGAATAGTAAAGCTCCCAGTGGTTCCCTCCTCTATATTTTCTCCTCTTCTTAAAGCTATCAGCTTTTCTAACTTCTGCTTCTTTCTTAATTTCGTTATTTCTTCCTTAATTAATTAATTAAGCTCTATTTTGGAAAGGTTACTATTATTCTGGGGGGGCTGCTACTCCCCAGGGTTATTAGTATTACTATTAGTTACTATAGGGATTAGTTCTCTACTTATACCTAACTCTCCTAAGCTATTAACAGTATACTACACTTAAGTGATTTATATATGTAGCATTATTATAGTCCCACCAGTTAGCATACCTAAGAGTAGGTAGAAGTTTGAATATATCAGGCTGGGTTTATACTAAGTGATAGGATTTCTGAATAAGTAGGTATTCTACTATATAACTTTTCAAACTTATCTTTCCCCTCACTTAGCTGCTGCTCTGTACTGGTATTTAAGCTTCGCCGCCCAGAATAACTATTATTCCGAGCGCTGGTATTCTCTTACGGGGGACCCAATAGGCCCCCGGTGCCCCCCCTCTCTGCTGTAGCCTAACAAATACCTTCTAAATATAAGCTATATAAGCTTATAAGTAGTTTTATCAGTATAAGGTAATTTAATATTATCTCTACTTATATATATACTTAAGTAATATTTCGGAGGTAAACTTCTATAAAAGTTACTTTTTTAAGTATTATTAGTAATACTGATATTAAATAATAGCTAATCCATTAGATTATTAGTAACTATATAAAGATATTAATTTTCCTCCAGTTATTAAAATCTTTAATAACTAACTATAATTTTTAATATAATATATTATCTATATATTTAATCTTATTAATAAAGTAGAGACTAAAGATCCTTATATTATTATATTTTTTTAGTATCAAAATATTTAAGGTAAAGTATATTTTTCACTAATAGAATCTCCCACTCTATAGTATATAATCTTTTAAAAGAACTTCCTAATATTTAAATAAGGTTATATTAGTGAAGGTTAATAGCTTTAGTAAGTACCTCTACCTTCTTTACTATTAGATAGATATTATTATAAATATTATCAATAAGATTAACCTCTATAATAAAGTTTATATTCCTATATAATTATCCTCATTATTTTAGTTTCTCTTTATTTAGTATTATTATTAATATCTTCTCCTTCAGATATTTATCTGGTAGTTAGTTATTATACTAACTTTAATTCTCTACCTCCTTATTATATAGCTAGTAGTATAGCTTAACTATTATAAATCTAAAGATATTAGGTTTACTATCTATTTCTATAAGATATATCTTACTATTAATTAAGAAGAGTTTAAAGAATTCTATTTAACCTTAGTATTAATAGTAAATATATACCTCTAACTATAATAATAAATAGTAAACTGAAGCTATAGAGAAATTATTATATATATTTAGGATATTAGAAACTTACCGTTAGATATAAACTTTATATATCTTCTCTATTACCTTCTAGATAGCTACTATTTATCTTATTATATTTAAGTATAATAGTAATACTAGGTTATAATATAGATATATTCTAAAAACTAGTAAAATTAATATAAGATTATTTAGGTTACTTATATTATTAACTATCTTAATAGCAATTTATAGTATCTTCCCTTTACTAATTTCTAATATCTTATTTTTATGTAAGAATAGCTATAGTATCTATTCTGCTGTGTGGCTATTCTAGCTTATATAAAGTCTAACTAGCCTATTTATATACTTTTAAGTATTCTATTCTAGTTTAAATAGATTATTACTTTTAATAATCTATATTTAGATTTGTACTATACTATTTATTTATTATAGTTATAAGTCTAGATTTATTTAATTATCTTCTGAATTCGTATTAATTATTTTAGTATATTAGAGGCTAGCTATAAGAGGTAACCTAGTGGTGCCTAAATAGTGTTATAATAAACTTAAAGAGTTTACACCTATAGTGAAAACTCTTTACTAGATTATAGGGGTGGCAGCTCTATGGAGCCTATATGGTAGTATTCTATATAAACCCTAAAGCTTAGGTCTATAATATACCTCCCGCTAACCCTCCCTCCGTTACTATAGTAATAGTAACTATTAGCAGCCTTATAGCTATATTACTAGTTACCTAATTACTTTAAGTAAATCCAGCTAATAAAAAAATATATCCCTCTAATATTAAATAGCCTAGCTAATAGAAAAATTTATATTACTATCCTCCAGATTACTTCCTAAGTGATCTTATACTATAATTCCTCTTTCCTTTATAACTATAAAATATACTTTTTTCTTCTATATTATAACTATCTTTTCCTTTTTTTAGATAACCTACCTGCCTCCTTGCTGCGCCCCCTATAATACTACTAATTTGCTGCTATTTTACCTCTATTTTCCTATTATTATTATTTTCTTTTATTATATTAGTTACTACTTCCGCTAATACTGATCCCCCTAATAATAATTTTAATAACTACCTTCCCCCCCGCAAACCTACCTTTTACGCCTATAGTGGCTATATTATTAAAAGTAATTCTAATAATAAAGAGAATTAATCCTCCTATATAGTTATATTTACCTATCTTAACTATTACTCTAAGTATAATTGTTGGTTTACCCGTCAGGGGTAAATAACGCACGCCGCACGTGGTCTTCGTAGTGCGGGTGCAAACTGTTCTGGTAAATCGTTGTTGTTATTCCTAGGTTACGTNNGGCCATACTGGCCACGTAGCCCGTACGGCCATACGGGCCGACTATTTACCCGACGTGGCTATAGCGTGGTCGGCCACGAGGTGGCCCAGCGGCCATAACGGTTGAACCGAATGGTTGAACCGACACTGGCAACTTTTCTTTATACTATAATGCTGTCATCTAAATACAAAAGAAGCCTGAATAGCCAACTACCAAAAACCACATTTTTCAATATCCCCCTTTTGCCGCTGAACCCGTTGCCTATCTATCCCTCCATATGATTATAGTGGTCGTATTGATCGCTGGGATCTCTTCAAGTAAACGTCGGANNTAGGGCTCTGTTCGAGACTTGAGGCCACGGGGCCGTGAGGGCCATGCGGCCATGCGGCCATGCCACGGCCATACGGCCATGCCGCAGCCATGAGGAGGTTGTTGCCTCGAGAGGTTAGCAACGTTGTATGCCCTCTGGCAGTCTCCGAGATTGTTACTTTTGGAGGTTGTAGGAGAGGGCTCTTGTTATATAGCCCTCTTGGAGCCGCAAAGGCTGTGGGAGAGGGCTGTTGTCGTATAGCCCTCTTGGAGCCACGAAGGCTGTAGGAGAGGGCTGTTATCATATAGCCCTCTTGGAGCCGCAAAGGCTGTGGGAGAGGGCTGTTGTCATATAGCCCTCTTGGAGCCGTAAAGGCTGTGGGAGAGGGCTATTATCTGAGCCACACGTATAGGGGAGTGTTAAGAGGTTTCAAGAGGCTATAAAGCCACACAGCTCTCAAAAGAAGGAGATAATACTGAAGCCACAAAATCCAGTACCTACATAGGGAAAATCGTGAAGCTTAAGAAGTTATTATTATATTTACTAAATATACTTCTATAATTAATAAAAATAATAATAATTATTAGCTTCTCAGTAATTATTATTAGGAAGTTACCTTATTTCAAACTAAAGTTAATTATAATTATTAGTATTATAATAGTAGTAATCTATAAGAGGTTAGTATACAATTTAGAACTTTAACTAAAATGAGGGTAGTTATTAGCCTCCTATAGCAACTATCTATAAAAGGTTAGTATATAGTTTAGAGGCTCCTAGCGAGGTTCCAATATAGGGAGGGCCTGAGGTATCCAAGCGATAAATAACTACTATAATCCTTTTACCTTACATAAACCTCAGGCACAGAGTTTCACAATTACTTCTTCTGACAATATAGACCTTACTGATCTACAATATAGTAGTATAACAGTTATATCAACCACTAATTAGTATTAGTTTACCCGTTAGGAGTAAATAACGCACGCCACACATAATCTTTATAGTGCAGATACAAACTATTCTAGTAAATCGTTGTTGTTATTCCTAGGTTACGTGGCTGGAGGCCACATACGTAGAAGGAGCTTATATAGCTATATAGCCACGTGGCTATACTAGCCACGTAGCCCATACAGCTATACGGGCCGACTATTTACCCGACGTGGCTATAGTATGGTCGGCCACGAAGTAGCCTAGCGGCTATAACAGTTGAACCGAATAGTTAAACCGATAATAATAGAAGTAATTTTACCTAAAATTATACTCTAAGTTAGGATTATTTCTACTACTAATATTTAGTAATAAAGTTAAAATATAAGTAGGAATTATATCTTTTTACTGCTAACTTTAAGTTATATACTACTAGTTACTAAGTTTACTACCTAATTACTTATAGCAATTATATTACTACCTCCACTATCCCTACTAGTAATAAGGAAGATAACTTTAAAAGCTGCTATATATCTATTTTTTTACCTAACGTTTCTACTATAGTTTAATATTATAATAAATATCTTTATTATATCTAGTAAGTATCCTCTACCTATATTACTACTTTATCTACTATTTCCTCTTTCTATATTAGGAGTAGTATTTTACCTACTACTATTTTCACCCCTAAGTAGGTAATTACTAACTTTAGTAATATTATATAGATAATAATAAATTCTTTTTCCTTTCTTTCTTTCCTTTCTTTTCTAAATTATCTTACTAATTTCTTTCTAGTAGGATATTATTATATATTCTAGTGGCTATATTACCTCCTATAATTATTATAGTTATATACTTAACTTTACTGAAACTAGTTTACCTATTTACTATTTTTATATTCTTACTACTCTCCACTCCCACTAATAATATTTTAGTTAATAGTTAGCTATATTTATTTCTATTAAAAATAATAATAAGGAGGAGAAGGAAGATAAGGAGGAGTTTACAGATATAGTAGATAAGAAGAAGAAGGATAATAAACTTTTTATTCAGAAGTAATTTTATAGTTTTATATTTATATCGTTTAGAGGCTATTGTATATTCTATTTACAGCTTATATAACCTTCTATTATTAGTAAATTAATATTAGTTTATTATTTTTATTAATATTTCTATACTATAATTTAAAATATAATACTACCTTATTATTAATAAGGCTCTCTAAAAGTTCCCAGGTTAGTATATTATAGCTTTTTTTATTTAACTAATATATTTTAATTCTACTTCCACCCTGAGGTATTCTTTATAGTAAGAATCTTCTTAACTTTATATTCCTTCTAGGTTTTACTATCCTCCCCCACTAAGATAAAGATAAAATTAGGATAGATATCTATATAATATTATAAAAGTAGGAAGATATTTTCAGCCTGTTTAATAAAATTAATATAGAGTATTAGGTAGATACTGGGGGGAATATTTAATATAATATTAAGTAGGTTTAATATATTCATAATATAATATTTATAAGCTACCTATTTAAGTTTCTTACTTAGCTAATTTATCTTAATATATTATAAGGAAAGCTAAATTTTATTACTAACTTAGAATTTTTCTGCTATTTATTATATTCTATTAGCTTTTATTTTATTATACTGCTAGATATAAATTATTACAGCTTAGGTTAAAACTATATCCTCCTTAAAGTAAGTAAGAAATATTAAAATCTACCTTAAGTTTAAGTTAGTAGAGGATCTTTCTATTATAGTACATAGAATAGATATTATCTTAAAGTTATTTGGAAACTTATTAGAATTTATTTTAGTTACAGAAAAGTTTTTATTATTAAATACTAGCTAGTATATAGTAATATATAATAGCTAGTTTATTTATAAAAAGGTAATATATATCTATAGGAACGTTGAAATTTAAGTATTACGTACTTTATTCCACTATCTATCTGGAGGTAAAATAATATTAAGAAAAGCTATTTAACTTCTATAGACTAATATAATATTAACTAAAAGATACTAACTAAATTAGATTTTTAGTTAGTTATAATTAATATAGAGAAGCTATAAAACTACTACTATATATTCTAGAAATACTTTATATATACTTCTACTAACATAGATATTATAGCTTCTAACTAAATATATTTAGAAAGCTAGTTAATAATAATTATTAGAAATCTGGAATTATCTTCTGTAGTAGAGGGTAACTTTATTATAAAGTTAATTAAAATTTAGAATTAGAATTTATTAAGAATTAGGAGGAGCTATAAAAAACCTTAGCAGCACCTCCAGCCTTTATAAGAATACTAGCAGATATTATATACCTTAATAAATTACTTAATATCTCTTAATATTCTATCTTAATATTAGTTTCGTGAGAGTATTATAAATATTAAGTTAACTTTAAGGTAGCTTAGAATAGGAAAGTTAAAAACTATCTAAAAGATTATTATAATTAGTAATTTATATTTAGGAATCTAGATCTTATTCTAATATAATAATATATTATCTAACCTTATAAAATAGTTTACTACTTATATTCTTATATCTACCTCTAGGGGGAATATTTATACTATCTGTTAGATTATATTCTAGCGGATTTTATATATTAGTATTACTAAAACTTTTTAGTTTTAGAATATTAGTAGTATAGTATCCTGGAATATTATATATTTATCTAGTAGTTTAGCGGCATTTTACTAGTAATTATTAACTATTAGTATAGATTTGTTTCTATTTCTATTTATCTCTATCTACTAAATTAAAACTATAGAGAGCAGCCTAACTATATCCACTATATTAACCTATAGGGAGTAGAGAATTTACGTTAGAAGCTATAATTTAGTTATATTATTTTATCCTCACCTTAATAAGGTATCTAGATACTTCACTAAGTAGTCTGGATAGTATTTTAGAATAAAGCTAGATTCTGATAGAATTTTAACTTACTTAGCTTATTACTCTAAGATAGGTTTTAAGCTTATAAAATATTCTAAAACTTTATAGTTAGAAAAAATAATAACAAGTTCCACTATACTTTATAGTTTTACTAATTATATTTTTTAAATATAATATAATTAGTAATAACGTCTTATTATAAATAATATAATTCTACTAGATTAAGATTAGTTAGGCTAAATAGTAAACTACTACCTACAGAATATCTTTTTTATTTTTCTATAATAAGTAACCTCCTAATACTACTTTAGAATAATCTATTTTTATTATTATAGGTTTCTCTGGATCCTATTAGATTATAATTAGCTTTAATATAAATATAATTTTGAGGATATTAAAAACTTTCTAGTAATTTTCATTCTATTAGAATAGAATTTCTTTCTATATTAGCTGCATAAGAAATTTTATTAGGCTGAAGACATAATCTACCAGATTATAGTAGAAGTTTGTAAATCTAAGGAAACTTTAAATATTCTGAATATTCTTAGAAACCTCCTACTTCCAGATAGCTTTAATTTTCTTAAGGTTATATTATATCCTCCTTTCTACCTTAATAATAAAATTAACATATTTAGTCTTCTATACTGAGAACTTATATTTCTCTAAATCTAAATATAAGCTAGCTTCCTTTAGTTACTCCAGAATCTAAGTAACTTTAGCCTTATAATTAGCTTATAACCTACAGTTAGAAATAAGGATATTATTAAGATATATTATAATAAAATTATTAAGTATACCCTAAAGTATCCTATTAATATATTACTAAAATATAATAGGTATACTAATTAACCTAAAAGATATAATTAGCTACTTAAATAAGTTAAAATATTTCTGGAAAGCTATCTTATATTTATCTCCCTCTATAATATAGATCTTATAGAAAACTACCTGGATATTAACTTTTATAAACTATTTTACCTTAGATAATAAGTAAAATATCTTTTTAATTAACAGTAAAAAGTAGTAATTATAAATACTAATAGTATTAAAAGTATAATAGTAAATATAAAATTACTACTTTTCCCCCAGCTTCTTAACTAGAAGGATAGATACTTCTACAGCTAAGAAGTTAGTCTAAATTTAGCTTTTATCTATTAACTTAGTAACTTAATATTATATTTTAAGGAGATACTTTTATAGTATATTATAAAGTAGTTTCTAAGGTAAATCTAGCTTAATTCTATCTAGATTCTTCCTAAACTATATAAAGTAATTAAGAATTTCCTAGTGGGATAGAAAACTAGAAGTTTTTTCCTTATTAAATAAGTTTATAAAGGAAATATAAATCTCCAGTAAGGTAGATACTAGCTACTTTAGAGTAACTAATAATATAGTAACTAAAATTATATTAATTTATACTAAATTAGTAGCTATTTATTTATATTCTTTTTCTTCTATATTAGATAATATAATTACTAATAGCTTAATAGGATTAGTAAATTCCTCTATATATATACTTTTTAGGATATTACTAATAGCTAATATTATAAGGCTGCTAACTATATTTACCCTTATTTTATTTCTTACGGAATTAAGAATAACTTTTTAGTATTATAACTATAACTTCCAAAAAATAGCTAGCTATATTATATTTAGAATAATATAGAATAAAACTTTAGATACTTATCTATCTAGATTAATATAAACTTTAGCTATCCTGATAATAGCTATAACTATATTAGTATCTAGGATAATTTCTAGCTGGTAAAGCTATAGAAAATTAATAATAATAAGATTCCACTATTTTATAAACTTCTTACTAACTACTTTATCATAGTTATAACTACTATTAATTTAGATAGAAATAAAAAACTTATTATTTATTAATATAGAGATTAGAAAGGATAGTTTATCTATCTAGCTTTATATTTCTTTAGTTTTATCTACTACTATATTAGTAATACTAGCGGTAATACTATTCTACCCCCTAGGAAGTTTCTTCTGGAAGGTTATTCTTTTTCCTTATTATCTATAATTTCCTTATTCAGCTGCAAAATCTGGATATTAATATTTAAGGCTATAGGGGAGTAAGTAAAATATAGTTTATATTTAGTAATAAAATAGTTTTTAACGCCGCAGTAGATATAAGTATCAGTCTATATATAAGCTTACAGAACTACTAAGTTTACCTACTAAGCTTTATATATATCCGCTATAGTAGCTAATAAAGATCTAGTTAATATAAAGTTTTAGCTACCTAACCTTCCTTAGCGAGTATAGCTAGTATTATAACGGTATTACGTTAGCATTAGAGTAATATAAGCTACACTCACGCTAATTATCTATATATCCCTATTCTAATTAACTAAAAATTCTATCTATAGTTAGAATTAGGGTTAACTATAACCTCATAACTCTATATTAAGGATTTTAAAGTTTATAGTAATTATATAGTAGCGTTAAACTATAGTATAATAATCTATTTAGCTAATATTATAACTAATAGCAGCTATCCTAATTTAGTGGGAGAGGGCTAGCTGTAGGTAGTTTAGTTAAATATTTCCTACCTAGATATACCTTCCTACCTAACCTATAGCTAATTTAAATTTAATAAAAAACTCTATAAATATCTACTTAGGTTTTTATTGAAGGTATTATATCTTCTTAAAAGCTTAGACACTATAATAGGGGTTTTTATAATATTTAGTAAGATACTAAAGGAAAATATTAATATTCCAGCCGTATAGAAGCTTCTAGGTTATATAAAAGTTACTAATCTGTATCTAAACCTTTAGTAAGAGGTTAATCTAGAGGAACTACTAGAGGTTCTCTAGGTCTCTAATAAAAGCTTAATTAACCTTAAGCTTATACTATATAATTATTTTTTATACTATAAAGTAAAGAATATTACTATTAAAAGGTATACTAATTAGGAAGAGCTTCCTCTTTATAAAGAAAACTTATATAATCTGTAAAACTACTTCATAATTCCGCTGAAGTTATATAAAAACCTCTCGGAGGGCTTAATTCTTATCTGTAACTAGGTTTATCTACTATTAGTCTATTAGAATTCCTATTAAGGGTTCTATAATATTAGTATCTACTATTATTTTCAGTATCTTCTATATTATTTATTTAGTTTACTATTTGCTACTAGGTTTAACCTAGGCAGGAAGTTTATTAATATTAGAGGCTGGCTATAAGAGGTAATCTAGTAGTACCTAAATAGTATTATAATAAACTTAAAGAGTTTACATCTATAGTGAAAACTCTCTACTAGACTATAGGGATGGCAGCTCTGTGGAGCCTGCATAGTAGTATCCTATATAAACCCTAAAGCTTAAGTCTGTAATATAGTATAAAGAAATAAATATCTTTTCAGATTTACTATAATTATTCTAATATAGTATTTTAACTATTAGTAACCTTAACACTAAAATTAAGCTATCTAACAGTATTAATTTCAACTGGTAGTATATTACTCTTTAATTTTATATAACTAGCTAAAATATTTGGAAGTATCTTAATCTAGATATTAAACTAACTATTAATATTATAAAACTACTTAATTTACTAGGTTTTAATATTTAGCTTTCTATAGAAAATATTACTTAATAAAGTTAAAGCTTAAATCTATATATAGTTAAGATTAGAAGTATTTTTAGATACTATTCTGTAGATCTTAAGCTTTAAGTAGCTTATAAATCTAACTATAAGGATATTAAGAAATACTATAATATAATTTAGATATAAGTGAATATAATTATTAATAATAGTCTCTTTACGCTAGCTTAAATAGAGTTTCTTAATAAAAGTAAAGTATCTTTTCAAGTACTTTTTAAAGTTCTAAAATACTAATATATTTAGAATAAGTTAGTTATATAATAGAAAGTTTAAGTAGAATATAAGAAAATTCTGGAAAAAGCTAACTTAAATATCTCTATTTCAGCTTAGTATAATAAGTAATATATAATCTACCTTTAAGTAGTTATATTTAATATCCCTAAGATTAAGAATATACTTATAGTTAAAAAGTAACTTTAAATACTTAGTTACTATATTATATCTAATGAGGCTTCTAGATATTACCAGAAGGTAATTAAGAATAAGATTCTCAACCTGCTAATTATTAGTTTGACTTAATATAGAGAGATTTTCACCTTCCTGATATATATTAACGAAAGTTCAGCTAAAAACTAAGCTAAAATACTATTTATATTAGCTATTCTTATAGGGAGATAAAATAATATAATTTAATTAAAACTAAAGTATATATATAACTGGAGGTAATATCTATATTTACCTAAGAATTATAAATATATTATATATATTATTATTAGTGTATATAGTTAATTTTCTAATATTTATATATTACTTACTATTTAAAATATAGTAATTAATAGAAGTAATAGTTCTAAATTATATAGATTCTATTAGAAGTTAGCTAAAAAAAAGGATAACTTAATAATAAGAATTATATAGCTAAAGCTAAAAAGCTATCTTTAGATAATTTTAAGGTTAAAGTAACTCTCTTAGGTAGTAAATCTGGTGGAAATAGTTAGTATCTCTCAAACTTAATATATATTAGTATTAATTCCTCTCTTCTTAAATAGTTAAAAACTAATATACTTCTGGGTGTTTTTTCTATTACTTAAGGATCTTACCTACTTTCAGTAAGTATAGTTTTTAATAGTTATTAAGTAGTTTATATTACTAACTTCATAGTATTATTTAAAGAAGGATTTTTTAAGTTACGTTAGGGGGAAAACTTAATTTAATTTAGCTTAGCTGACTTTCTAATTATTAGATAAGGTAAGTATATAATTTAGAATATTCTTAATAGTCTAAAGAGAAAGAATATACTTAATTTAATATTAGATAATATTATCTATATTAAAGATTTTTATACTAACGTTATTTTAGAGGCTTTACTTCTTAAGAAAACTAAGATTTAGTATATAAAACTTAACTATATATTTAGATATAGGCTACTTAACTATTCTGTTATAATAAGATAGTTACTTAGAAAGTATAACTTTATTTTTTTAAAATATAAGTTACTTTCTAACTACTTAATAATCTATTTAAGTATTTTAGATATAATCTTATAGTTACTTTATATTTTATTATTATAATTTTAACTCTTAGTATCTCTTCTAGATAGTAGATTTAATAATATCTAAATATAATATTTCTATATAGATTACCTTAGCTTTAAAGTTCTTAAATATTTAGTTTATAATATTTAGGGGGTGAGAATTATGAACTTAAGGTAGTTAGACTATTTTTACTATATAGAAGTATGTTCTTAATAAGTTATTTCTAGAAGACTATCTAAGTTATATTTAGTGTACCTATTTTATAGAATTCTTTAGGATTTATTTAACTTTCCTAAGGTATATATAGGTAATTTCTGGATATTTATAGTTAAGGATACGTTTTTAGGCTTATTCTTTATATTAACTTTAATAGATAAAACTTAAAATTTAGTTTATCAAGTAATTATAATATTTAAAAGATAGATTAAGTAATAGAGAGGTCTCTTAATTTATAAGATTTACTAGGATATCAAATAAGCTGTAATAGTAATTAATAGCGAAATAGGTTATTAGACTTAGGTGAAAAAGTAAGGAGTTAATTTTAAGCTATCTTTCTTATATATAAAAGAATTAGTTAGAGTAAGTAGTTATATAGGAAATAAACTTATCACCTAAGATATTAAGATATAAGAAGCTATAGAATTACTATCTGAATTAAAGGTGGAAGTAATTTAAGTAATAATAATATTATATAATATATTTCTAAATACTTAAAATAACTAGAAGTTACTATATAAGGTTAAAGAAATATAGTTTAGATAGTATTTTTACTGGTAGGTTCTAGAATATACTTTAAGTTTATATTAAGATTTATACTTCCATTAGGAATAAATCTATATCTATAGATATTACGTATATCTACTTAAATAATACTATAAATAAGATATTATAAAAAGGTTATTTAAAGTTAAACTAAGGGGATATATTAGATATCTAGTAGGATATATTCTAAATACTTATAATCTCTATAGAATCTAGATTTCCTACTTTTATAAAGTTATTATTATTTAGAATATTAAATTTAATAAAAAGAAATTCTACTTAAAATAAGATTTATATAATATATTTACTAGAGAGGTTATAAAATTCCTAGTTAAGCTAATTACTGAGGAGAAAGAAGATTTTATTCTTAAAGTATTTAGAGAGTTTAAACTAGAGAAAATATCTAATAAAGAATCCTCTCTTCTATTAGTTATCCTATTAATATTAGAGGTAGCTTAAGATATTAGGTTAAACTTTAACTTAATTTTGAAAACTAATAAGAAAGATTTAATAATATCTAAACTAACTTTTAAACTAATAGAATCAACTTAGATATCTGAAAATTGGAATTTAGAAAGTATACTAATAGCTAGAAAACTAAATAGTATACTTAAAGTATAGAATCTAGTTAGCTAAAAAGGTAAATTTATTTTAAACTAGAAAGCTGAAAGTAATTATATTAGGATTCTAGTTTAGCTAACTTAGGGTAAACTAAAGTGTAACTTTTAATCTTAAAATCCTGGAACTTTAATAGCCTAAAAGTTAAGCTAATAATATAAAGGTAAATAATAATAGTAACTTAAGTTTAAAATTAATATTAGTAACTATATAATACTCTTAAAAGAATATAATAATAATATCTTATATCTTATAGAGTGTAAATAAGATAGTTTTACTAATATCTATCTACCTAATTAACAGTAGGAACTTAATAGTAACAGTTTCAGCCTTTTAATAGTTTTCTTTATTATTTAAAATATAGTTTTAAAAAAGAAGGATCTAACTATATAAATTTAAATATATTTTAATTAACTGGTGGTATCTCTTAAGATTTAGAGGGATATTATTAACATACTAGAATTACTCTAAATATTCTTCATTAAAGTAATATAAGCTGAAATTATAAAGTTAAAGGAAAAGGATATCTGGCGAGACATAAATTACTAGAATATAAAAATAAAGCTTCTACTTTTAAAGTAGGTTTTTACCTATAAGACTGATATTAATAATATTTTAGAATAATATAAGGTACGAATCTATATATATAGTAACATATAACTACTTAATCTACTGTAAACTATATATATAGTGATATTAGCTACTAAAATTTTTCAAGTAGTAATAGTAATTATAGTATAATTTAACCTTAAAGTTCTTTAGTTTAACATTATTAATATATTTCTTAATATTATAAGGAATCTAAATAGCTTTCTAATAATAGTTAAACTTTCAGATAGATTTAAGATTATAGGATATTATACTGAACTTAAATAAGCTTTATATATGCTGAGAGATATACTCCTTCTTTAGTATAAAGTTTTCTATATTATACTGAAATCTCTAGATCTTATTTCTTACCTAGAGGAACCTTATCTATTTAAGAACTAGAGTTTAACTATTTATATTCTCTTTTATATAGATAATATTCTTCTCTTATATTATAAGGTAGCTAAAAAGAAAGTATTTAAAATTATTACTAGTATAAGGTAAGTCTATAAGCTTAAGGAATAAGGTTTAGTAGAATACTTTCTAGAAGTTTAGATAGTTAGAAATTATAAGTATTAGAAGATTTACTTAGTTTACAATATATATATTACTAAAATTGCCAAACGTTTAAATCTTAAATATAGATTAATATTAATAATACTATTTTCAATAGTATCTTTTATTATAAATTTAGGTTAAGTAACGCTAAAGGAGATTTATATATATTAAACGAAGGTTAATTTAATTCTTTATATTTCAATTATAGTATAATTAGATATCTTATATACCTACTTTCTGTTATTAAGATTTCTTATAAACTCTTCTTAAGTATATTAAGATACTATAGACTATATAATTTAATATCTCTATAAAATAAGATTTCTAGTATTTTAGTTTAGAAGCTTGGGGGGTATAGATAAGATACCCCAAATACTCTTAATTACTAGAGATACTTTTTTATAGATAATAAAGATACTTAAAGATTAAATTATAGATATATTATTATTTTATTTAGAGAATTAATTTAATAGAAGGTTACTTAATAAAGTATTATTATAATATTAACTACTAAGGTAAAGCTTCTTAATCTTAAATATCTTAAAAGAAGCTATAATTTTAAAGAGACTATTTTAAAATATAAGGTTAGATCTTAGAAATATTTAGAAAGTCTATTATAATAATTACTAAACTATCAGACTGGTAGTTTTAGATAGTAAGTATCTATCTACTAGGTTTTAATATATAGATATTTAATAAATATAATTATACTAAGAATATTTAAAGGGAAGTTTTAAGGTTATCTATATACTTACAGATATAATATTAGTAGATAAACTTATGAAAAACTTAACTTAAGTAAAGTTTAAATAATTTAGAGTATTTCTTAATCTAACGGAGTTTTAATTAATATTATTTAGATTACCTAAATTAGGTAATCTAGTTCCTAATAGCTAGTACTTAAATAAAATATAAATAATTAAATCTTAGATTTTAGAGGAAGGTTTTAGTAATAGTAATATAGAATATAAGTAGATAGTAGAATTTATTAACTTTCTTATAGAAAATAAAAGTTTCTAATTAAGTTCTTATCTAAGTTAAGAGAGACTATTTAAACTTATTATTCTAGAATTGTTAGTTTAATCGTCAGGGTAATCGTATGCTATACGTAATCTTGTCATACGGATGCAAACTGGTGTTCTGGTATTCGTTGTTGTTATTGTTACGTTACGTGGCGCGCGGCGCCACGTAAGGCTCTAGATCTACAGTATAGTAATTACTTACTAATTGCCACGCTGCTAGGCTACAGCTGGCGCTAGATGCTAGGTATCTATAGCTAGTAGGCTATAGAGGGTATACTACTATATATATAGTAGTGTGTATAGTTATTATATACCCTATAGTATAGTGTAACTAATATTAGTAACTTTTCTTTTTATTATATACTCTAGTGGCTATCTATTTACATGAAAAATAATACTTTTTGCAATCTATACCTTTTATCTAAATAATATCTTAATAGCTATTTATCTATTCTACTTAAGTTACTTATCTCTGTATTTAAATAATTATATAGTTTAAATTGATAAATCTCTTAAGAGTGTAGTTTAGAGTATCTTTCGTGAAGATATTAGTAATATTATTATCTCTATTAATCTACCATACCTTATAGAGCTTACAGCACTCATATAACTATCTTAATACTATAATATTAATTATTAGATATTTCTCTTTAATAATATTAAACTTTATAAAATACTTATAAAGTAAATATAAGTTAGTATATATAATAGTTAGGATCTAAAGAAGCTTTTAGTAGTTAAGAATCTTCTTAAGTAATATAACTATAATATAAATAAAGTTTATACTAACTATTATAATGTAGATCTTTAAGGTAAGTATATTTCTAGTAACTTTCTTATTTTTAGTAGATAAGTAATATATAAAGTTACTATAGAGGTTAAACTAGCTATTATTAGTTATAGTCTCTTAGCTTAGGATTATTATAAATTCTAGTTAAGATAAGAGGTTAGTATTATTAGTAAAAAAGCTATTAATAAAAATGTAAAAATATACCTTAGAGAGGTTAAGTAGTATAAAGTTGAGGCTTCAGTTAAGATACTCTATTTGCCACTTAAGCTGTTTATTAAATATAGTAGTATTATTATTTAAGGGTTATTGTTTTTATACTGCGTGTGAGAGGTTAAATAGAGTCTCTAGTTAGTATATAGAGGTAAAGTATATACTATATATATATTATTTAATATATGTTTTCTTGAGTGCCTTAGGTATAGTGTGTATATTAATAAAAGCTAGCTTTTACCCTTAGTGCTTTTAGCGTAAGTAGAGGTAATTACTATAGAGTGATAAAGTGCCTCTATTAAATATGAGGGGTGTAGTCTCTAAGAGTATAATTTTGGGTTTTACTTTAAATAAGGTTTTTTTAAGCTCCTTATTCTCTTAGTGAGAGAATACTATATTAGAGAGACTGAGGGTGTTATTAGTTTATATATTAATAAAGCTGAAAGTGTTATTTTAGGTGTGCGAGATAAGGAGGTATAGGTTATATATTAAAGTCTCTATTTATAACTACTTCTTATAGTATATAGAGTAAGTTACCTATTAGTAGGTTCTAGCTTTAGTGAGGTTATAGAGTAGCTTAATAATAATTATTATAGAGTCTGGAGGATACTACTTTTTGAGGTGTGAGGGTAGATCAGTTATAATATACCTTATAAGCTCTATTTTAGTTTAGATGTAAACTTAAGTAATATTATAAAGTTATATTATTATACTTTTATACTTAAGGAAGGTTGGAGCTATAGCTAAAATTAATTGCTGGCTGCTCTGTTAGATTATTAGTGATTACATTAAAATCTTGAACTTACTATAGTCTCTAAAGCTTTAGATTATAAGTCTTAACTTTTTATATACTTTATTAGTATCCTTATTTTTGATCTTATTAATAATGCGAGATTTGAAGTATTTATAGCATTTATAGAGAATAAAATTATATTAGATAATTTTTATAATATTATTATTAATAATATTTTTAACTTCTTTTTTAATTAACTTTTTAAATAGTAAGCTAGATATTATAATTATACTTTTTGTGTGGAGGGTAAGTGAGAATACTAAATCTAACTACTTCTTAGCTGTAAGATATACTATAAAATAAGTCTCTTAGTTAAATTCTGGAGGTAGTAAACTAACTATATACCTATAGGTTATATAATTTAGAGGTACTAGCTTAGTCTGAGGTATTTAAAGTTAAGGTAGTAAGTTACTAACTACTTAGGGAGGGAGGATATTATTATCTCTTACGATAGAGGTAGTATAAGGTGTTAGCTGTATATTTAAAGCTTTAGAGATAGTTATAGATAAAATTAGGGTAGCTATATAGGATTGTAAGCTTCTGTTTACTATTAGGTTACTTGGAGATCTTTAGTCTAGCTGAGGGTTAGTATATGGAGCTATAAATACTAGCTCTTATAAAGTTATAGCTCTAGCTACATTATTATTAATTTCTTATTTATTATTTTTGAAATATTATTTTATAGCTGTTAATTAAAACTCTTAAAAGCTATAAGGTAGCTTAAGAATATATATCTTACTGTAGGTAGTAATAAGAGGATATAGTTTTTACTAGTTTTTTTTCTCTTACTATATATATATAAGAGTCTAGAGTGGAAAGGTTATTATATAAGAAGTATTAAAGCTATTATATATTACTAAAGTGGTATTAATAGTGTGTTTAGTATACTTATAGTGGATCTCTTCTGTAGCTTTATATATAGTTTAAGTTTAGATAATAATATCTAGAGAGGAAGCTGAATTTTCCATAAGGTGTAAGTATACTCTAAATATAAGTAGAGTGGATATAAGGCTATTTAGGCTAGCAGTGTTATTAATTACCTTATATGCTACTTAAAGAGATACCTCTTAAATAGTAGTAGGGAGCTCTATATAGTAAATCTTATATATGTAGCGGAGGAGTATATTGAAATGGGGTGGGACAACAACAACAAAAACAAACAAAAGAACCCTACAAAAGAGTGGCTGTAACGGCCATACGGC